>OX421458.1:26466517-26501517 GCA_949126865.1 Montipora capitata | reverse complement strand
CCCTACTGCGCACGATTTTCGCGTCATTAGCGCGCCAATAAAACAAGTAAAAATACCCCATTTTAAGAGCCTGCTGACACGTAAACAAGCACGGTGACCCCATTTTTTGTATTGCATTTTTTTCGCGTCATTAGCGCGCCAATAAAACAAGAAAAAATACCCCATTTTAAGAGCCTGCTGACACGTAAACAAGCACGGTGACCCCATTTTTTGTATTGCATTTTTTTAATGTTCATATCATGAATGTTAATTATGCCAAGTTTCCAAAAACGTTTGATGGTAGAACAATTTCAAGGGAATTACCTTAATGCACTTCAAATTTCTCGGCCTCACTGGTTGCCTAAGTTTTTGGTTGCTTTATTCATGGCTTCTCAAAATCCGTCTCCCCAAGGGAAATCAACAATCGTGTCATTATTTATATACAACAATGACTAAAAGAATAGGTGACCTAATGGTGTGGAGCTTTTTTTTTCGAAGAAAAAGAAAGATGAACTGCATACATGTAAACAAACACACTTTCTTAACTTAACTGAAATACTCGAGTGTAGACTTTGCTCTCTCCATTTCATGAAGAAAAGAGTAAAACTGAGGAAGTGTCAGTTCCATAAACACGTCCTCCTGAACCCCACTACGATCTACAACCATTTTAAGTTGCAAAAATGTCTGCCCTACAACTTTCAAGTCACTGCTTCCAGCTGTCACTCCAAATTTCCACTCCATGTCCACAAGTTGGTTCACCATAAAGGTCTGATCAACGACTGCCCGCGAAAGGGCGACAAGGTTTGACTTCCACTTTTCAGAGACATGACAAGAATTCTCTGCTGAAAGACCTGTGACAGATAAAAAGTAACATTCATATATATCAAGATACCTTTTAAAAGCTACAGGTACTTTCGTTAAACGATTTAAGAGAGAAGTGAGCCTCACACTTATGTAGACAAATTAACCTGTTGACAAGTAAAATCGTCTGGTGTTAGACAGACTAAAATCTATTCAGTCTCATTCCTAGATTCATTCCTAAGACTCAATGGATTAAAGTGCCCCTGTGACCAAAAAATCAATTCTCATATTTCTTCGGATTTCAAAACTATGTTAACTAAACACTAAGCAACCAAAGTTCTAAGACTTGATTTCAAAAAGACACCTGTTTATTTCCTATTTAATGGTCCTCCATTACTAACTTTAAGTTCTCTCGAGAGCTGGATCGAGGAGAAAATGACGTCAAAGGCTCACTAGTTTAAGAATGCAATGCGTGTGTATGCCGCAGAATTAATATGCAGCATGGGAGTTTTGAGCTTTCAGACTTTTAAACTTGCATTTTGCATACAAAATAAGCTGCATTCACACGCTGAAGTTTTAAGCTAGTGAGCCTTTGATGTCAGTTTTCCCTAGATCCAACCCTCTGAGGTCCAATCGGTTAGTTTTGAACGTGAGTAATGATGGACCGTGAAATCCAAAACTTACACTCAAAGTAAACAGCTATTAGATAAAAACCAAAGCTCAAAATTTTGCCAATCAGGTGTTTTGGGTGGTTGACAATGGTTTCCAATGCAATGTTGTTTATAAAATCCCATGTAAAGACTGTCCTTGGAACTACATCGGAGAAACCGGAAGATCCTTCCAAACCCATAAAAATGAACTTCAACGAAACTTGAAGAACTACACAAAGGGCTCAAATGTTGCTAACCATGCGTGGCTAAACAATCACTCCATTGAGTTTGATAATGCTTGCATTATTGACAAAGGCAATTACCGCATTCAAAAAACACTAGAATCTTGGCACACAGCTAAAACCGTTGCCTAGGCAATACTCTGTTTTACTGTAATTAGACTTCATTTACATTTTTCTGTCTTAGCTTTTTTCACACTCTTTTTTGTATTCTATTTTAAAATTTTTTTGCACTCCCTTTTGTATACATTTCCATCTGCGCGCTAACCTTTTTCATTCTGACTGATATCGGAAAGCTTATGTCTTTAACCTTTTTTAACCAGAGAACGTTTTTTACTTCAAAAAGTATATTTAATGTTTCAGGCAAAGATATATTCAATAATCAGTCATACCACGGAGGCCTTATTTATGCAGCTGAGACAGAAGTGAACTATGGGAATTATAGTTTATGTTAACTTGCAGGAGTTTATACTTTGTCAGCACCTATGAAAAATCTGTTCAAACAATTGAAAATTTACCTACTTGTTTGGAGAAAATAAATCCATACCCCTGTTTGCAAATTCGCCATCTTTGGTGGGGGTGGGGTGTGGATAAAGAAAGAATGGGATGACCCAGGGTATGGGGCACAGGGATCTAAAATCTCATTATTATTGATATTCGATTGCAGTCACGTGATAAAACGGCCATGTTGGTGGCAGCACAATAAAAAATTGTAGCTCAATTGTTGCATAATAATAGAGTCAAATTCCCAAAAGACTTTTTCGCTATTTTTCCGCCGTGACGTCCGGCGCAATCAAAGAATTGGATTCAAATTGCCCCAGTCCTTACCAAGATGTTCCAGATCTTCCTTCACTTGAGCTGGGGTTAAATTGCCTTTCATTGCATTCTTCAAGAAACTGAGAAGGCTTTTGACGACATTTTTAAAGGCACTGAAGCTTAATCCATGATCAGCCGCAAAATCGGAAACCTGAGATAAAAATCTCGAGCTTTCCCTGGGCGACACCAGAAACGAAAATACAATGTCAACGAGCTGACAAAAGATATTTTCTTCGAGCCTGTTAAGCGACTTGATATCTGCAATCATCTGTTCCTCTGGTGGAACCTTCGTGAAGTGAAACGAGGTCATTTATGCAAGCTAACACCGTAGTTTCCTCCAGGGACTAAACTGCTCCAGTATAGAGAAGAGTCAGACGAGTCAGACTGATCCGAGATGAAGCAGCGGTAAAACGTAAAAATATGGGTATACAATATGTTAACCATATATGAAATATCTACCATAAAACCTGGCGTGGTTACATCTTTCTTAGACGTGGTTACCAAGTCATGATTCACATGTGTAACGTAAAGAAAGAGAATTATGGTTCTTTTAGACAATGATGGGGTAAGCAATTTGTCCTTTTTACGCTCCTTTATACCTCAAGTTACTTTTAGATAAATGGACTAAATCGTGATTGATTAGTCTTCTATTTTCTCTCGTTATCGGCCGGCAACCGTGCGCTGAAGAACAGGAAGTATTCAGGTCTGATTGTGAACCTTCTTGAAAATGTTGTCCGTTTTATTTTAGTTCCTCACCCATCTGACATATTTACTGCAAAAGACAAGGACGTCAGGATCAGTGAACATTACAATGAAAAGATGTAAGTCTGCCTCTATTGACGGGCATTACTAAACCACGAAACATGTATGACCCCACCATATATTGAATACTAACCGACAAAGGTTAGATTTTAGATTAAAGTGATATTTAATCTAAAATCCAACCTTTGTCGGTTAGTATTCAATGTATGGTGGGGTCGTACGTCGTGTTTTGGTGCTTCGTCTAGCTGTTTCGGTGTTTCGCTGTTTCATTGTTTAGTGATGTCCGCCTCTAACGTAATTATTAAGAGCTGTGCTTACAAGTATGACAGGGTATTCAGCAGTTTACTCAATGCAATCCATTGTCTTCGAGTCACAGTGGAGTGGAGAGTCTCATGACTTGGCAACACTGATGTAAAAGTCCTTAAAATATATTTGTATCGAAAAGAAATAGTGTAAGAAATAATCCTATAGTGTAAGTTGTACAGGAGGGATTTCCATGTAAGTCAAAACATAAAAATGCAAGGTAATGAAATGCACCTCATGTAAAATGCTTGTCACAAAGTGTTCTCTTACTCTTCTACAGGTTTGCCTAAAATCTGGAATCCAGAATCCGGAAACGGAATCAGGAATCCAGATTCCAGAATCTGGAATAAGAAATCCGGAATCCGATATAAGAACTTCAACCAAAGGCTTACACTAATTTGCGAAATGAAACGAAACAAAATACAGGAAGAATCCTAAACATCAATTTTATTAAAGCTAACCATAGGCCTAATTAGGCCTGAACAAAAGCTTTTAGGCCTAATGCTAGCATTGGTAAATGGTTTCTTTAGGCCTAATTTGGCCTAAGGTTAGCTTTAATGATTGTTTAGGATTGTTTCTGTATCATTTCGTTTTCTTTCATTTCGTTTCATTTCGCAAATTAGTGTGTAAGCCAAGTGACTTTGGTTCAAGTTCTTACATTGGATTCCGGATTCCAGATTCCAGATTCCGGATTCTGGGTGACTTTGGTTCAAGTTCTTACATTGGATTCCGGATTCCAAATTCCGGATTCTGGGTTTTAGGCAAATCCCTCTTGTACACCACACTTACTTGCTACCTATGGACCATTACTGTTCAAACTACAATTGTAATTTGGTAAGGGACAGACTGTGAAGATAAAAGGAGTTGTCTGCTTTATATATATATATAAGTACAGGGAAGGATTACGTTTTTGCAGATGTTGGCCGTGTAGCACTTATATTTGAACAGACTTCACTGATTAGAGTGTAATGTGAAGTGCTAGGTTTCTACCCCATAAGAATCATTTGAGTGTTAGCCCTACTGATGGAAATGTGCCCACACAAGGACAGAGAAAAACTCTGACCTGGGTGGAATTGTCTGTCCTTGTGTCGGCCCATTTCCATCAGTAGGGCTATCGCTCATATGGTTCATATGGGGTAGAAACCTAGCACTTCACATTACGCTCTAATTAGTTAAGTCTGTTTATGTGTTGGCCCATTTCCATTAGTAGGGCTAATGCTCACATGGTTCATATGGGATACAAAACTAGCACTTCACATTTCACTCTAAACAGTTAAGTCTATTCAAATATAAGTGCTACACAGCCAACGTTTGTAAAAACGTAACCCTTCCTAAGTTGTACTCGTACATGTTCATTGCCGTGACTAACATCTTCAGTTCCCACGGCCTGCTCCCGTCTGACCTTGTAGCTCAGTTGGCAGAGCAGCGGTGATCCAACCCGAAGGTCGTGGGTTCAATTCCAACCCTGGTCAGAGTTTTTCTCTGTCCTTGTGTGGGCCCATTTCCATTAGTAGGGCTAAACGCTCACATGTTTCATATGGGATACAAAACTAGCACTTTACATTTCACTCTAAACCGTTAAGTCTGTTCAAATATAAGTGCTACATGGCCAACGCTTGTAAAAACGTAACCCTTCCTTGTACTTATATGTATAAGTTGCCTAGTTTTCTTTCTGAGCCACCTCAAAAACAGTAAAAGAGAATAGGGGAGGGCCAATGCAGTGTTCGACACTTACCTACTTTCTTAGTAATTTGCCCTTTGAGCAACCAGTTTTGTGTTTTTGGTTGCCCATGATTTTTTTCGGTTGCCAGCCTTCTAAATACCTGTGGCCCATTAAAACTCAAAGGGGGCTTGTAAAAATGTCAGTTTTGAGTAAAATGTGTGTAAAATGGGTTTGACAGACCAACGCAACTCCTGCTGTGTCCGTGGTGTTCTGGTAGCCTTCACAGTTTTGCTTTGATAAGCATACATTTGAGCGATTTTTTTTCTATAAGACATCAAGGGAGATTCCTTTACTATATCTCTCTGAGATTAGGCTGATTTTGAATTAAATGCCGTTTATCCAATATTATGGTCTTTAAGCCTTTCAAAGCTGGTTGAAATTGCCTGATAAAAGGTAAAATTTTCTTGTGCGCTTGTTCGATATCAAAGTATCGTAGCGTATTTGGCTGCAGAAACTGGGTTCTATTGTAACAAACATTTTTTTCGCGTGGACTTGAAGATGGCAGCTACGAACATGTTCCTTCTTCCAATCTGTTTTGAGGTTTGTACCAATATATTTTTAACAGAAAATAAATGACAGCAAAACGATGTAACATTTTGTTTATCGTGTTTGTGGCGACTACGTCATATTAAAAGTCACATTCTTCGTTGCAAATCAAATCGTTCTGCAAAATATTAATCGAACAAAAATTCTGATTGCCCGATCGGGCAAGTCTTAGAGTTGTTTTACTTGCCCATGGATATATTTCGCTTGCCCGGGGCAATCGGGCAAGTGTTTGTGTCGAACACTGCAATGGATAGTGAAGGGATGATCAGTGTGTGCTCATGCCTAAAAAGGGGAGCAACCCTTTAATCAATGGTTAAAGCGGCGGGTCTAACATACTGGTAACTGGTAATAGGTTAAACTGGTAACTGGCGAGCCATGCAAGTCACACAGTTATTGAAAGCTGACCATTTTTAAATGGTGCTTAGACTTAAAAGGAAAGTGGTCTAGACAAAGTTTCTATAAATTACTAAAGCTTTTTCCCCCAGGAATTCGAAAATATTAATGCCTTCGTGCCCAGTTACCAATTATCATCATTTTAGACCCACCTGTGGATAAAGGACAAGGCGTTAGTTGTTCAAAAGGTGGATAACGCTATCGGCGGGATAAATCACTGTCCAGCGGATAAACATGAGCAAAAGCAATAATATTGAGTTATCCAGTGGATAGCGCTATCCACCCTTCAAACAACTTGGGCCAGGAGTTATTTGACTGGCCCATTTAGTGATGCAATGGGATTTGGTAATCAACACTATACTTGTCATTGAGGGCCAGTTTAATGGTGAAAGGTTGTTATTCAGTGATAACATTTTGCTCTCATATTTACACACTGTATTTTATTTTTTTTAAGATTATGGTCAAACCAAGCCAAAACCAAAACCAAGAGGAGCTAAAAAAGCACAAAAATTGACTACAATCGAACAAGAAGGAGAAAGCAAGTGTCTATTTAGAGCAACAAATGGAAAGAAGAAACTTAGCACAGTGGTTAGTTTGCAATAATTATGCTTCATAATTTAGTACATGTGATCATGTACTAACAATATATTGAAATGAATAAAGAGATTATGGAAATAGTATGGTTTCTTCAGAAATGTGATCTACTTTGTTGTCTTGGCTTGTTGCTGCACTGCCCTGTTTGTTAGCATGTATCACATTAGCTTATGTTTCCATAACCTTTTGGCAACCCTGTATCATCCTCAAAAGCTACCAGTTGTGCTTTGCACAGTATCCTTATCTGTGATACGGTTTAGCCACAGGCTTCCTGTTCTATGAAGACAATAATTATTATCTTCAAGTAGATTCAAGAGGATGACACTTAAATGTTGACATTGACATTCTGCAATGTTTATTGCTTTTTAGGTCAATGCTAAAGATGTTAATAGGTTTCAAATGGTGAGTCTTAATTTTGGTTGATTTCAATCCTCTCTTCTCAATAAGCTTTGTGCCTTACTTTTGAACTTATTTGTTATTGTAATGGGGAACAGGGTTGGTAGAGAAGTGACCCGGCACTTGCTTTCTACCAATGTGGCCCAGGAAATCAAGGCATAGACTTAAGGCCGCGACAAGTTGCAGCGACATGTCTCTGCGACAAAATGCTCCATGTGTACTACTTGCAAAACAAGTCGCTGCAACACGACGCCTGTTCGGTGCACACGCAGTGATCTCGTATGAGGGGGAATGTGAACTAGTTTTCTAATTCGATATGGCTGACCATATGACGCTCTCTCGTTGGTTCAATTTATATTTTGTCGCAGCGACTTGTTGCCGGAACTGTACACACGATGTGACAACGCTGCTTTTGCTAATTTTGTCGTGGCGATAAGTCGCACAAATTCAAAGTGGTGCTAGATCCAGTCCAGCCGTGAGAATTCGAAAATGGTCTATCATTGATGTATGTAAACTGGAACACCACTTGGTAATGCAAACCCAAAGCCATCTTGAAATTACTTTCAATAGACCATTTTCGAATTCTCACGGCTGGACTGGATCTAGCATGAAATGGAGGCTAATGCGGGCAAATCTTTTCAAATGCAAAGTAATTTGCCTGCATCAGCCTCCATTTCATGCTAGATCCAGTCCAGCTGTGAGAATACAAAACTGCCCTATTCTAAGTTATTGAAAATTACTGTACAAAAGTCAAAGTGGCTTGAGCATTGTTATTAATTTTTATCTCCACAGGCATATGCAAATGTTCTCAAAGCAAATATGGACAATCTTAAAAAAAGAGACAAAAGAACAGAAAAGAAGAAAGCGAAAAAATCAAAGGCAACTCAATAAGACAATAGGTCCAAAATGTTTTCTAATAATTATTATTACAATATATTTTAAAACACAATTATGCCTGGTTTTGATGCATGCAGGATTGACTGATAGACCCTTTGCATCATACATGTAATTTGATTCCAGCTCCATATGGGTATATTTGAATAATAACAAGACTAAGTAAGCATTGGTGTACTTCCTTTCAAAGAAATGTCTTACTTCATGGTATTGCTTTATGATGCATACCGGTAAATGTTGTTGTTATTCAAATGTGCTTACGGGAAGCTCACATGAAGCTCTGAAGGGATTTATGATGAGTATCTATGTACATGAGCCAATTTACCCAAATGATCCATGCAGTACCTAATCTTAGGAAAGAAAACTGCAAATAAGGTAATAAAGTGATCCTTTTTTTTGTGTGTGGAATCAATCTAAGGAAGAATACTTGGAATAATTTGAGATGGTATTCTTATTCAAGAATCCTTGGACATTAATTTTGATACACTGCGTTTCTGCTAAGAGCAAAATATTTGAGATAAAGTATTCCCCAATGTGTTCTCTTTCTGAAATCAGCTTTAAGAAAAAAGGAACCAGAAACAGAAAGTTTTTCATCATCATCATCTTACATTTACATGTACCTTAACTTAGGGTTGTATCATGTGAAAATTATTTATTATTTTTTGTTTGGGCAAGAGTGAAAAAGTACCTGCCAGAAGAGACCTCTTTACCCTTATAAATTATTTGCCAGGATGATGAGCTGGAAGAAATGGACCAATGTCGTTGGTAACATCTTCCATATGAGTTGACTGCCATCCATAAACACCAACTCCCTGTTTTGTTGGCTAATTGTTATTCAAAAACTCATTAATAATTCATGAGTCTAACAGTCTATCAAAACATCGATAAAACGTCACGTATAAAGAATACTAATAAGGCATAGCTTGTTTTTCTTGTATGCTAACATTCACCTCTCACAATTTGAACCATTCTTTTGAGTCCAGAGGGACACGCTCTTTGTGGGATGTTTTTTAAGCCGTTCAAAAAAACTCACAGCACGTGTTTTATCAGGTCTAAAAACAATCGGCCACGCCTCGTGTTTTTAAACCCCAATAAAACACTGCTGCTCGTTTTTTAACATTACGTCAACACTGCTGTGCTCTAGGTGTTTCTTTACAGTAATTTCATTGTCGTTCTACAAGAACACAATATTCTGTGGCTGTGTAATGTTCTCGGGTCTCCTTCCAGCAAATACAGACAAAAATGAGTCTCTGTCAGAAGGGAAGAGAGATAAATACATGCATGCAAGAAATTCTTATAAATGGTGGTACATTTACATAATTATAGACAAACCAAAATGATGAAATGTGATTGACTAATATCGTCATGACAATGTATTATGGCAATGTATTATGATGATAAACTGGCCCCAGTTGTTCTAACGTGGCATAGCTTTATCAAGTAAAGCTATGTTCCTCGCAGTTATGGAAGCAATTTTTGCAACTGTGGAGAGAAGCCTAAAAAATTCAGGACTTCAACAGGGTTTGAACCTGTGACCTCACGATACCGGTGCGACACTGTAACCAACTGAGCTATGAAGCCACTGATGTTGGTCACTTGTGGGTTGTAATGTTCCTGTAAGGAATGAATCAATGATGAAATGATATATGAAATGGATCATATATTGAACTGCAGATGTGAAATCAAGTGAAGCTATGATCCTTGCAGTTATGAAACAATTTTTTATCATAGCTTCACTTGATTTCATATCCACAGTTCAATATATGATACATTTCAAATATCATTTCATCGTTGATTCATTCCTCACAGGAACATTAGAACCCACAAATTATCAGTTCCCAACGTCAGTAGCTTCATAGCTTGATTGGTTAGAGCGTCACACCAGTATCGCGAGGTCAAGGGTGATCAGTCGTACAAATTCAAACTGGTTTGAATTTGTGCAACTGATCGTAGCGACAAAATTCTGTCCCAGCAACAATGATTTTCACAAAATTGAACGTGTCACACGAGGCAAATCGTTGCGGCGACTTGTCCCCGCGCCATATTGCCCAGTGTGTCCTGACCTTTACAACTTCAACCAGTGGCATTTTTTCACCTGTTGCTACCTTGAAATATGAGAGAATACAAAAATTCCTCCATTTCTTTTTATTGGAGAATGGATTTACGGTACATTTTGGTTGGAAAAGAGCCCAAAGGACATACCACAGCAATAAATTAAAATCGATTATCCTCCTACACAAACAAATAAACTGCTGTTCTTGATCATGTATCTGACAACTTTTTACTCACTTTCTCTCAAAACTAATGTTACAGACAGTTACTCATAAGTTACTTCGCTTTTAATAATGCCATCTTTGCACACAGTGCAAAAAGGAGGGCTGAGATCAATATTTTCAGGAAAGCCATTAACTACATAGTAGTGAACGAATTGTCAGTAAGTCTGATTACACATGAAGAGACCATGCTTTAGGGAATCCTCTTTCAAAGATTACCATTATCTAATGAGGAAACAGTTTCTCTGAGACTGTCAAATGATGTGATATCGGCATGTAGCATGCACAAATAAATTAACAGCCCTTTGCACCAACTTGTAGCCAAATAAGAATCAAAACTTACAGTACCTTAACTTACAGTGACGAAGAGAACAAATAAAATAATGATTAATTTCTAAAGTACCGTCATTTTACTAGCTCATACACACATGCATAGGAATTCCTGAGCATTTTCATGACTTGGAGATGTATGTTAATTTAACATGCAGTTCAACAGAACAGCCAGATGGAAAAATAGCCTCCTTTGCAGACATTCTTTTGGCTCGTCTTTCCCCCAAGACAAGAGAATGACTGTGTAGGAGGGGACAAATGGAAATACAGAATTGCTTTTGTTTTTCATATCAAAATTTGTAATGACGTTAATGCTGATAGACTTTTTTTTTATAGTGCCCTTCAATTTTCTTGCTGAAAGTGGTATCAACTTGTGATAATTTGCTGGAAAATCCTAATGCCACACATTGCTCAGTCATTGTCAACTATTCTTCAAATTCAAATTACAATAATTATTATTACTAGAATATTAACCACATTATTGAATTAATTTTTGTCTTGAAACATGTGATTTTATAGTGGCATTGCAGCATTTAAATCATGTACATCATACTTTGGCTACTAGTAAACGTGCACTTGCGACTCCTAGATCTGATTTGAGCGAGAAATCATGAGGCTAAATGTACGCTGAGAATTGTTTAAGATCCTGTTGGCAAATTGTTTGCATATTAGGTTTTCTTGGCAAGGCACTTGCTTCTGATGGAAGTGGTGAACACTTCCTTCCCTTTTTTCCATCCACAAATGTGATATAGTTTACATACCTGGTAAAGCAATAAAAATAATAACATTGTTACACAAAATGGTGAGCTGAAAATCATGAGTTCAGTTCGGTTTATTTAGCCACATTACATATATTACATACAAATAGCACAGCATTAACAAAGCTGACACATGGCAAGGGAGCCCCTAAGAAACAATAGGGTTTATAGTACCTGGACCCTCTTGTTACAAGAAAAAAAATACATAACAGGAAGAGTGACGATATTGTAGAATGGTCTGTTGTGACTTGTAAGGCAAGATTTCAGTCAATATCCACAGCAAAACAGACAAGATATTTCCATGGAGATAAAAGTGAAAACCAGAGAGACAAACAGCATTGAGAGACTGCTACTAAGGACATTTTTAACTGCACAAATTCTTACAGAACACTTTGCAAGGTCAAGGTTGATTGAAAAATAAATAATCCACATGTGCTCAAGTTACTGCTCCTTTTGTGACCCATCTTAGTGTTAAGGTGTCTCACTCAAATATTGAAATAAAATTATCACAGATCTCCATAAACTCTTTATTGATAGATTTTGTAAATAGACCTCTTTACAGTTCTCTGCTCAGTTACCAGGCCTTTGAATGAAAGCGAGGCTGCAGGTGACCTTGCTTTAATTCAAACCTCACCGCAAACAGAAACTCGTTAGCATCACAACAACATGATTTACATAAGAAAAGCAATGAGGTTTGTATCAAAGCAAGGTCAACTCCAGCATCGCTTTTATTCAAAGGCCTGGTCACTGAGCACAGAACTGCAAAAATAAATGTTCTTAGATTTGTATCAATTGAGGTTAGTGTGATGTAAGTACTTACTTGTCAAGATAGTCGATAGTCAGCTTGTCAGGATACTTTTTGGCAAGTTTGACCCACTCACTGCTTAAACTGTGCTTCCAGGAGTACAGTTCAACAGTCCATCCTCTTTCCAGTGCCATCACAGCACACCCAGGAAAACTTGTATCACACTCTGACTTGCCTTTCATACCATCCCCTGTTGCCAGTACCAACACCCCAGGAGAAAGTTCACACAAGGCCTGAGGATGAATGATGCATTAATAAAAGGTCTAGCAAATCCCACAGCAAGAGTGAATTCAATTATTTCATGGCTTTTTAGTCAGGGGAGTCAGGGTGGCTTAGTGGTTATCAACTGCGCTTCCCACCTCTGCGACCCAGGCTCAACCCTGGCCTCGAGGTGGTATGTGGGCTGAGTTTCAGTCAATCTCAATCTGACTTCCGAGGGTCTTTCTCCAGGAACTTCGGTTTTCCTCCCTCATCAAAAGCGACTCTAGATCAATAGCATCTGGGCGGATACCCTCTGGTATCTCTCCCTTTCATTGTACTGAATGAATAAAGTTGGTTTTATTAGTATTATTATTATTATTATTATTAATTGTTATTATTATTACCGTATTATCATTATCATTATCAGTATTATTATTATTATTATTATTATTATTATTATTATTATTATTATTATTAAGTAGTGAAATGATTCCAAATTAATAGGTTTAGCACCAAGCACTCGTATTTCTGTCCATCCAGTCCCTGAGGTTATAGATTAGTTCTCTACCCAATCAAAAGGTTTGATTCTTAATTCCATGTCTCAACATTTGATTCTATTCAAGTGGAGTTGTTTGAAGCATCTGCAAATTATACATATTTGTGCTTCACTTTCTTTACTTGTGCTACACCAAAGAGTCACCTTATATATCCACAAGTGAAGCCCCTCGTCAACTCTTTGTTCATCTTTCCCTCTTCTGTCCTCCAGATCAACTATATAGCCCAAGCGCCTGATTAAAAGAAAAAAAAACCTAATTATATCTTAAAAAAATGGAAGTAGTCACCACCCCGTAACGTCTACCTCCAAATTTCCCTTTGTGCACCAAGTCATAAAGCCATGTTTAAGCCAAGTACTAAAGCCACGTTTACATTAGGTCTCGATTGTGATTGAATTATAATCGAATTAAATATGAAATGGGTTCACATCATCTACTTACAGTCCCTGATAACTGGATTATAATTACTTCAAACAATCTCAAGGGGGTTGTTGGAAGTAATTACAGTGCGTAATTGAACAGAATGGCGAACATGTGGTGGTATGAGTAGACGAAACTTCTAATCGCTTTATGGAGCGAAGATTTGGATTTGTCATCTGTTCTCAGAAGCTATCCTTGGTTCTCTCCTTGCCTCAAGCATGGTGATGATGGTCATGGCAGCCACGCGATACGGTGCCATTTTGTCTCACACTGCGATGTTTCCCTATTGTATTGGGATTTTCGCAGATGTGAACAGAACCATAATTGAATAAAATTGAATGGAGTATGATAGCCTGAATTATACTTCCATTGATCATAATTAACGTCGAGTGTGAACACGGCTTAAGTCTTGTACCTTAAAAGTAATAACTATAATTATTATTGTTTATATCATTTTTGACGTAAGTAAGCTCTAAAAGAGCTCAACTCTTTTCACCTTAGTTACCTGTAAACGTCCCAAACATGCTCAGTAGCAGGAGGACTGGATCCACTGGCAAACCCTCTCGTCTTGGGTCTTTCTTTTTCAAGAATCTTAACAAGATTCTGCAACTTGACTCTCACATGCCGTTTGCGATCCCCGACGTTGATCATGCTAGCACATTCTTGTGCACCTATAAAAATATTGCTGTTGTCTATGGCAACAATAATTATGTCCTCAGAGGGTGAAGACGGGGGAATGTCTATTGATTCTGCGTGTACTTCTTGATCAGACAAATGTGATGGCAGTTTTAATGTTTGAGAACATGAAAACAACAAAGCCTCATCGGAAACGTCAAAAGGTTGACACATTGGAGTTGTGAGGTCACTGGTTAGTGGCCTATGTATTAAGCTATCATCACTTTCACAAAATTGTTCTGGATTCTTGTATATGTGACTTTGTGCTCCTTCTCTGTGTTTTCTACTCTTGTCATTCCTCAAAGAGACCACATCAACATTATTAATTAATGGTGGTTTTAGGGTATTTGGTGGATGCCCATTTTTTAAGCTTTCATCTTGTCTATGCAATGAAAGAGGATTTATGCTGACGACACTTTGAAGCCCTTGAATATGCTCTGTACTTCCAAAGTCATTCATGGATAGAATGTCACTTCTCTCTGCTGTACAACGTGTGTCAAGCTGTCCTGTGGGTATCTGAAGACTCCTTTTATTTTCGTGTAGACAACCCTGCCTCTTATCACAGTCTGAAAGAAAATCTTCAAGCACAAGATTGTCCTCTTCAATGTGATCTTTGCATTTAACAACTGGTAATATTTCAAAGTACCGTGACTCTGCATCATCCACTGTAGGAACTTTCAACAAACAAGGCATGTTTTCTTGATTGAGCAAAATATTTTTATAGCCACATGATATTTCCTTCATTGATGTCAAGTCACTGTATTCATCCTTGGTTCCCGCTGTTTCATACTGTGGCAACACAAATTCTGAACCCTCAGATAGGTCAATATTTTGAAGATACCTAAAAAGCAAATCATAAATATTTACTATAAATATTATTATGTTATGTGAGTTGTTCCGCTGACTGAGCAATGAATAAAGTGGAAAATGTTCTTCTCACACACAGGTGGAAGACTGGGGTCCAGTGTGTGGGGGGTCTTCAGCTCACATAATTTGTTGGATTTGAATTGGGTACAACATTGAATTTATAGCTGAACAATAGACCATTTTTGAATTCTCACAGCTGGACTGGGTCTAGCATGAAATTGAGACTAATGCGGGCAAATCTTTTCACACACAAATTAATTTGCCCGCGTTAGCCTCCATTTCATGCTAGATCCAGTCCAGCCATGATAATTCAAAATGGTCCATTGATGAAACGCTCCCAATGTTCTAAAATACGCAAGAGTGCACTTGAATTGTCTTTAATAATTAAATTAATCAAATTTGATATATTTCTATGATAAGTGTAAAATGAAAAACAGTTTTATTACCTCCATGTAAAAATAAATGAAATGGCCAGTATTCCTGCTATCATTCCAAGAATGAACGTATATGTGGGCACAACAATAGTCTGGAATATGCTAACACCAGATTGAAGAGCCATAGTTGTAGTATTGTCACCTAAAAAAACATATTATTTTAATTCTAGCTGATCAACAGGCTTAGCACCAAATACCAGAAAATTTCCAAAAAATGAAAAACCTGAGTCGGAAATACCCGTACTTCAAAAATATTATTCATTAATAATTCGTAAGTCCATTGACATATCAAATGGTTGATAATACATCACATGCAGTGACTTTATCTTGGTAAAACTTCCTCCTTATTAGTATCAGAAACTCATAAGGGTTGGAACATGTAACGGCCCCTTGTGTGCTGAGAAACAAGCTTCCGAATATTCAATTTGCTAAGTACCATATTTGGAACAACAACAGCGAGGGGTTTCCAAATATGGTACTTAGCACTGAAACATTCAACCAATCAGTTCGCACTGAATATTCGGAAGCTGTGAACGCGCGTTACACGTTTCAACCCTTATGGGTTTCTGTTAGTATCCAGTAATTTTTTTTTAATTATCAGATATAAAGTCAATGCACATGACATAGCTTGTTTTTCTTGTATGCTACTGTTGTCCTCTCATACCGGTATTTTGAATCTTTGTTTGGACTCCCAGAGGGACACGCTTGTGGAATGTTTTTTTTGTGATTTAAATCATTTTGTGTCCACTATGTGATGTCACAAGTCCTCTAATTTGCATAAATCAAATCAAATCAAATCATCATGAATGATTCGCAAACCAAGAGAGCTATCACAATAAAATAAACGCCGCTCTTCAACATTTTGAAAGCTCTTCCGAACAAGCTAACAAAAAGATTGTGTCATAACCTCTTTAACAAGGACTCAGACTGTAGAATGTGAAAGTCCACATATACTAACTAAAGTTAAACTTTGGTTTTACGCAACAAAGTAGTAGCAGAACACCAGTATCACCACAGTCACTAGAACTGAACATACCATCTTGCATGGTCTTCACCAGTGCAGGCCTGGAAAATGGAGAACATGATCCTGGAGAAAAGCCGCAAGCTCTCAACTTGACTTCATACCACGACCATGGCTTAAGCCGTTTGGCAATGTAAATGACATCTACTCCTGAATACTCCAGTTGTGTGTCTATGTACAACTCGTAGTGATCAATTTCCACTTTGTTGGAGTTTACTCGACACCAAGTTATACGCACCTCAGTCGAACTGAGAGCTGTGACATTTGGCACAACTGGCCTTTCTGGGGACCTTACACCTGAAGTCAATTTTGAAACAAAAATCATCAATTTAATTGACTACTGACAGATGCTACCAGTTTTTCGATTGGGTATTAATAAGCCTAAAAAAATTGATGATGAAAATATATGTACAAGTATATCAGGGTTCGTGGTGGATTTTTGTGTATAAAATTCCAGGAGTATTCAAGGAGTCTTCAAGAGCAAGAAATTAAATTTTCAATGAATGTTTGTAAGAAGATTTTGATGCCATATATCATGCTTCAGTGTTTTCTTTGCGGAAAAAGCCTGCCTTGATATTCTTTCCCACGTCCTGCGAGTTAAGTGCACGTACAGGTATTTTATATTTTGCATTTAATCTTTCCCCAACAGTCAAATTTGGCCTCAATTTCTGAATTGTCTCTTTAGTAAACTTAGTATGAAGCATCTCAACAATTTTCACCCAAGCAAATATTCAAAGAGTTTTTAAGCAGTTTCCCACCAAATCCTTTTTTTCAAGGGCTTTTCAAGCACCCCTGAAGTCCAAATTAAATTCCAGGGCTTTTCAAGGACTTCAAGAAGTAGCACAAACCCTGTATATGTTGCTGAACCTACCCCTTGAAGAGTGGATACATACATGTAGGCTAATTCGCACATGTTCAGGATTAAAATCAGGGTTTCATGTAAATTATTCAAATAAATTATCAAGATATTACAAAAACCTCATCCCGTAACTGTAAACTAAAAACTTTAAAAAAAGTGATTATCATTATAGGGAAGATATCTGTTAACAAACATTGCTTTCGTTATTCAAATGTGCCAACCACAGGAACAAAAGACCCTTTGTTTCAACAACCAATGAGGCTCTGGTTCGCGCATTAATGACAACAGGTAATGTCAAGGATATCTTTCCTATTATATTTTTTAGTTGAAAAGACTGAACTATTGCTGTCCATGCTTCAAGTGACTGGGCATTACTTTCTACATAAAAAAGAAAACAAGAAATATGCCTTTCAGGGGAGAGAACTAGTATAAAGTTTTAGCAAATAATTCAAGCCAACTGCAGTTGGTGGTGCTTTTGTCAGTAAATGACGGTGCGTTTATGTCAATTTCCCAATGGGCAAATTAAAGAGGCTTGAAAGGGTTTCAACACTTTCAAGACTCTCTGTTTAGATCGAATAACGCTACAACACTGTATCACATAACAGCAATGTTATGGTACCATATGAAACACCGATTATTTCCAAACAAAATGTGATCGTTATTTAGTTCTTATTAACCGAGTGGGAGGTCTGTATGGGAGAATCTTGACCGAGGTCGCCAGTACAGACTGAACGCAGTGAGGTCTGTGCCAGCGACCGAGGTCAAGATTCTCCCATACAGACCGACCTAGCTCGGTTAATAAGATGTTTATTATATGGCCAAACAAGAACAATTTAATTCGTTTAATGTAACTGGTTGTAGTAACTGACACTGACATTTTGCTTGCGAACAGCGATGAGTGGCGATGAGCTGAACTTAATTCTGTCAAAGTTTGCTCGTCATCCTCTCTTTTGTCATCATACTGTTTGGCACTTCCATAAATAAATATTGGTAGAAGAAAATACTCAATATTTTTGCATTTTAGTTTGCATCTTTTCACTGCAGAACATTACCTGTCTAGATACCGGTCTAGATGGGAAAATCTAGACCGCGGTCAATATCGATTTTAGCCAATCAAATTCGTGAATTTTGTAGTTCCCAGTCCTCGTGAGACAGAGCCATATGATAATGTGATGTAATAAGTTACCTTGGCAATGGGGAAGCCCAGCAAAACACCCTATATTTTGGATTTAGTTCCTCATATCTCAAAAACTAACTCGGTGACCCCCCATTTTATTGCTGAAAAGTGATTCTGAGGCCATGATGAAACTTTCGACAAAATTCTGTCCAGAAGATTCAGAGCTACCTTTAAAAAATTACAAAATTAAGGTGGCTCTGAATTCACTAGACGGAATTTTTTGAAAATTTGCAGAAAGTCGTGCCCTTCTGATTACTTTTCAGAAATAAAAAATGGGGTCACCGAGTTCGTTTCTGAGATAAATAAGAGCGTCACTTGGAAGCGTTGACACTGGTTCGAGCCTCCTTCATATAAATCTCTTCAAACTGGAGTATCTGGCCAAAGCTCAAGGACAAAAGCAAGAGGTATACGTGATTTTTTTTATAAAGCAGAATTAAAACGTGCTTGCATAAATTAAACAGTAACAATGCGCTTGTTGATTGCACGTGCGTTGCGCATTCAACCAAAACTTATTAATGACTGAAACGGTCCAATAGTACACACTGAAAGCCAACCTCATTTATATGAAAATATTAAAGATGGAATCATCTCCTCAGTTGTATTTCCAGCAAATGTCTTTTGGATTTTTTCTCGAGGTATTCACCGTAAATTTAAAGACGCTTCAAGAGACAAAACAAACAAGTTTTCCATCTCACCTGAAGTCTTGTCTGGTTCCACAAAGAAAATAATGAATAAACTGAGCAAAAACATGACAGTTTCGTTAAAGGCAAAAAATCGTCACAGACGGCTGATCACAAACGCTAAATGAAAAGTATTTCGAACACAAGTTTCTCCGTGCCCATCAGGAAAACATGTTTGTTTAGAAATTACGAATAGCAATAAACAAAATAAACTCATGACTCAAAGTGGTTTGTCCTCTCCTGATCGAAACCAGCCAATAGAAAATCCTGCAGGCTTCAGCTAATCACACAACGCTGATTGGTTGAGACACGAGACATTGTTCTCGGTCAAAGGGGTTAATCAAGGGCAATTTGAGGTACTCTCCCATATTAAAATCACTAAGGTTGTTTACCATTTACAAGCAGAAACCGGTTGGTACTAGGTTTGTTCAGATTGTAAGCAAAAACTCCCTAATGGGAAATTCAGTTGGGACTGGCGCGTACCATTTACAAAATTCGTTCAAGTTTACCGAGGGAGTCTTGGAGGGAGGCAAAATCATGGGGGAATGAAAATGGTGTACACGTTTTCCGTTGGCATGTACTAAAACCAGGAACACCGGAACACCGGAACACCGGAACACCGGAACACCGGAACACCGGAACACTCCGGAACACCGGAACACCCTGGAAGTAACCCAAAACCCTCAATTTGGCTAACCCTAGGCCACCCTAGCACACCACGCGTGGGGACGGGGAGCGTTGCGTGACTCCGGCCCGAGCGGCTGCGAAGGAGACTATCCCACAAGAGAAGAAAATGCATTGGTGACTTCCCGATCAAAACGAAGTGTGAAGATAAGTAAACAAGTTTTGAAAACTTGACAAGCTTAAACCACAAGGTTCACAAAATCTCTTCCTTCAACGGATAGTTTAGCCCGCGGAAACTGAAATCTTAATTGTCAGTTGCAGAGACAAAAAATAAAACGGAAATGGTGGAAGACTGATGATTTTATTAACCTAGGCTGCGAGGCAAGTGTTTCCAAGGGGGTTAAGCACAAAACAAGAGACTGGGAACAGATTTATCCACACGCATTCGCATGAGATCCCATGATTTATGAGTCAAATGGTCAATGAGTCGATGAGTCATGAGTCAATGAGACTCATTGATTAAGCCTAAGCCCTCGTTTCAGTGATTAGGCCTGAGCACTCTCTGAAATTTTAGCTTTCATTTTATGGGTTAGGGTAACTGCACTTACTCATTGACTCATGACTCATTGATTCATTGACTCACAAATACTTGATACTCCATTCGCACTCAACCACCTTATGCGGTTTCCTCCTTCGACATTCTTGCGATCAGCCTGAATAAATTACTTCCCAGTCTATTATGGGTAGTTGTGGTTCTGATTACGAGCACTGTGGTAAATCTAACCGAAGTCTGGGCGTTGCCAGTTGAAACGTCAGTCAATTGGAATAAAAGGGGCCCTTCGAAGGACGATCTTTCTTCAACGAATAATAATGACTCTTGGGTTAAACCAACTGATCCCTGAATTAAAACGATGCGTACCTTTGCCAGAAAAATCAACTGGTTTTAAAACCACAATAGGGAGTTTAAGATCTATGACGCGACGGCAACGAAAACGTCACAAATTTTGCGTATTTAATGAGCAAAAACAATAGCTTTGCACGCTCTGCACGTGCATTTTTCATTTTTGTGCATTTCTCTCACGTTCTCGGCAAATCTGCGACGTGAAATTACCAATTCTCAAGTTTTACGGAGAACGTGAACAAAAGGCAGCGAATTTAAATTTTCTGACGTAGATTCAATACCGCACCTCCTAATTCAGTTCCTGGGGAGTTACACTAGTTTTTAGAAGTAAGACAATCCGACATAACGACGAAAAAGATTAATAAACCTGAACTTGCAATTTTAAATGACGTTTTCGTTACCGTCGCGTCGCAGATCTTAAAGTCCCTAATGTAATTCGTGATGTACGTGGATACTTTCGTCAACAGGGGTGACAAGCGCATGCTTGTGTTTGATAAGGAAGTACAAAGTCCAAGTAAAATCGCCACAGAGCTCCGAAAGAAAACGTAACAGAAAAAACCGACAAATATCAGAACAAATAGCAGAGAAGCCTCTTCAGATTTAGATAGCAGTATTTCAACAAATCTCATAATTTCCATTGTCAAGCAGTCATGAAACCATGCATCCTACCGCAAGAAATCTTCAATGGATTATGTACCAGTGAAATTGAAGCTTCAACATCCCCCCCGGGGGCAACCCCCCAGGCATTTGAATTTTTGGAAAATTTTTGTTCAAATGCCCCCCTATGATCAAATTCCCTCCCCCCGGACAGGAAAAGGAGTCAAATGCCCGGGGTATGCCCGGGGGGGGGGGATGTTGAAGCTTGAATTTGACTGGTACATTATTTTAATAAATCGGCTAAAAGAAGTCCAATAATTATTGTCGGTTGCAACTTTCCTCTACGAGCCTTCTCAGACTGTCAATCTACAAGAACAAATAAACAAACACCATGATAACAAAGATGAGCATTAAAACGTGTTTTAAGCACGCATACTGTGCGGAGTAATACAAATGAGACAGTCAGAGTTGAAGTTGTCTTCAGTTAATAACTGATCTGACGGCAATTCCTATCAAATAAACTGTATTCATCATTTCTGTCTCAAGCTGTTGATGATGAGGAAAATAGAAAACGCCTTATCACAACTAATGTGCTGGTTGCCAGAAAAGGAACCTCGACCTTTGACCATGTGACACAGAATGAATTTAATAAATCTGGGGCACCCAACGTCAATTTTCGGAAAATATCTGTTCGGAAGACAATTTGATATCTAGAATTTTCGGAGCATTTATTCTAAAATTCCTTGCTTGCCTGCCTGTCCTAGGATTTTCGAACATCTGAAAAACGGTATAATTGCCCCTTTTTAACGAACTTTTACCCTAAAAAGGTCACCTAGAATTTTCGGGAGCCTTTTTTCTGGCTGAAATTTTCGGAAAAGGTAAGTTTTGATCCCTATAGTTTTCGGATCACTAGACTCCAAACAGATGAGAAATATTTAGGGGATAAAAATATAACTATATCTACCGTTTAAATACTAAAATACGTTTAACAATGCTATGTTTAGGTGGTTCTGAACTATATTCTTGTTGGGTGCCCGTGATGAATGTGTCACACCAAAGGATTTCCTCCAAAGACAAAGGGCTTACAACAACACTATTTGAAACTAAATGGAGAAGCGATCCGCGCACGTATCTGGACCATTTAAAGCAATTTTCTCTTATAGTAGACAACTGGAAATTCAAGCGGCTCCAAAGGGATTCTGCGATACTGGTGCTGATACTGAGCTTTGAGGCCACAGAGTTAGGAGCCGTTTGGCTCATTTCAGGGGCACCCAACGAGAATATAGTTCAAAACCACTTAAACATAGCATTGTTAAACGTTTTTTGGTATTTCAATGGTAGATATAGGCATATTTTTATCCCCTAACAATCTTTCCATCTGTTCGGATTTCCTAGTTGAAAGTCTAGTGATCCGAAAATTATAGGGATCAAAACTTACCTTTTCGAAAATTTCAGCCAGAAAAAAGGCTCCCGAAAATTCTCGGTGACCTTTTTAGCCCAAAAATCCGTTAAAAATGAGCAATTATACCAGTTTTCAGATGTTCGAAAATCCTAGGAGAGGCAGGCAAGCAAGAAATTTTACAACAAATGTTCCGAAAATTTAAGATCTCGAATTGTCTTCCGAACAGATTTTTTCCGAAAATTGACGTTGGGTGCCTCTGTCATTTGTTCCAGCGAAGGACTCGATGAATGAAAGAACTGTGTAAATTTTTGAAGTGTGGGTTATAAACAAAATGGAAAAGCGACCTCACATTTAACTGGACAATTAAACTGCTTGAAACTACTGCTCCGTAGCTTTTACAGTGGGACGCGCCTTACCGTGGCCACCCAACAAACTTTCACATTTGACAATTACTTGTAAGTACGTTAACTCAAACAACCCATTCAACGGTGTTCAACTACAACCGTGCGAACTTTGCAAGGAGGGGTGACTGTCAATCAAATTCGCTCACCCTGATTGGCGTATAAGGTTTAAAAAATTTTGTTAAGTGGCCACGGTAAGGCGCGTCGCACTGTAAATTAGTTTACTAACGGTAATAAGGGGGAAGCACCCCTCAGCAACTCAAATTTGGACCACAGACGCCAAACCCACGAATTCAGAAAATTAAATAATAAAAACAATCTTGAGGCCTGAAACAATGAAACTATTAATTTTATTCTTGTGTGTTGACCCGCAAGGCAGCCCCGCTAAGCACAGTGAAAATCCATAAGCTCTTACCTTGAGGACGGCTTGTGATTGAGAAGTCAATACTGCAGAAACACATGAGAATTATCCAACTCGAGATCTGCAGACTAGAGATAACACGGACAGCAGTAAGAAAGACACTTAAGACATTGTAACAGTTAACTAATATGTACCAAGGTTTAATACAATTTTCGCAAAAAACTACTGCTTGGCAGTAAAAAGGTGTTAGAGGAATAATTCAGTTTCAAAACAACGACAAAAATCAATCGGAAGGTCTCACCTTGTAAATGAAGTGTTAGTAATGAAGACATATTCTATAAAGGCTGTGATGGCCAGAATTCAAACATGGGAGGCAACGTTAGGCGATCCTTGGATAAATATCTTACAACCAGACTTTTCAGTTAAGGAATCACTTTAACTTGCTGGTTGATGAATCCTGATTGCAGGACGAGCTCACGGAACCCTTCAGGCACTTTGTATCATTCAGTGACTGGTCCCATCTCGATGTTAGTGAGGCTAGACAGAGCTATAATTCCACTTTAACAGGATCAAATATATGTTTCATTCAAATATATAGGAGGTAGTGTGGCCCAGTGGTTAGGGCGCTTGCCTTGAGATCGGGATATCCCGGGTTCAAGACC
This sequence comes from Montipora capitata, assembly GCA_949126865.1. Classification (NCBI taxonomy): domain Eukaryota; kingdom Metazoa; phylum Cnidaria; class Anthozoa; order Scleractinia; family Acroporidae; genus Montipora; species Montipora capitata. The sequence goes on along the minus strand of OX421458.1, from coordinate 26,477,419 downwards.
CGCTCTGACCACTCGCTGAATTTGTTCCTGGTAGTCCCTGGTTCAACTTCTCAGCTGCACTTGTAAATAGCCAACTGGTTTGCCTCCAGCCAGTTGGGATTCTTAACAGTTGTTGTTGTTCTGTTCCGTTGTTTCGTTGTTTCATTAGGGAGCTTACGAAATGAGGACGACGACGGCTTCGAGGACTTCATGTAAAAATACAAGTTCGCGTTATTCATATCACTACGAAGCTATTTCATGTCGTTTCGCGTTTAAAATGTGTAGTAACTGTCGAGGAATTAAACTGGTATGAGTGGGTTGGAAGCGTAGAGAGAGAACTGAAAATTCATCGTCATGTGCTAACGTCCTCCACTGAACCTTCAATTTGGCCATTTCACGTCGTCATTTAGGAGATGACGCCAAAGAAATGTACCAAAATGTAAAACGCACGTGCAGAGCGTGCAGAGCCATTGTTTTTGCTCACTAAACCTATTGTTTTGTAGCGTCGTCGTTGCCGTCGGCGTTGTTTCGTAAGCTCCCTATTGGCCCTGAAAAGCTCCTATGGGAGCGGTCAGTTAAGTATGTATGTATGTTTTCAACAAAAAAATCATTTTCTGGGAGTAAAATAAAAATGATGCCTAGAAGCATACAAGGAAATATAAAACAAATACAATCAAACGATTCTGTTCTTATTTTATTCTGTAAAATCTATTAATTACAGTGCATGATCTTTCTGAATGAATTTTTACATTCAACCCTCATCATCAGATTTCTCGTCCCTCAAATTTTCTTGGTCATGCTCCTCTTCACTTTCTTCCAATTCTTCAACGTCATCAATATCTTCATCCCAATTTTCCTGAAAAAAGAAAAAAAAATGTTTTAAACTGATTAGATATCTTATACTTGAGGAACAATGAGTACAAAAATTTACAGGGGATCCATCGAGCCATTTTTTCAAAATTCATCAAAATATATCATGTCATAAAATAAACCAACAAATGGCCTTTTTTGGAGCAATTTCTCTCTACCTGCTGGGAAACTTTTCTCTGGACATAAAAAATAGGTATTGACTCCAAACTTATACTCAAAAGAAATTACTATACCCCCTCCCCTCCCCCTACCCCCCTTCCCTAAAGTATGAAATAGTCCATCTAGGCTCAGGTTGCTTGACATGAAAACCTATAGGTTTTGATACCTCTTAACTAACGGGTTTGTGTTAACCAGGCTTTGAGCCATCGACCCCAGGTGTCTAATGTCTGTAGGTCCATTTCAAATTTTCGTCTTGACAACAGTATACAAAAAATAATAAATGAGCATGCATGGTCTGGCTGCTAAAGTGAATATTAAGAACTCCATACAACATACATCAGATTCCGAGTGCTCAATGTCAAAAGGAAGAAGAGGCTCTTCCTCTGAATCTGAAATGAACAAAGAAACAGCTTGAACATGTACATGCATTGGAGGGCATCACTATGAAGTTTCTCAAATTTGATTCTCAAAAATGTAATGTTTAATGTAAACTTAGGCTACTTTATATAACAAGCTTTTGCATTACGAAGTTAACCTTTAAAATCATGACTACTCCTACTACTACTACCTCAATGTCGGTGGCTAGTGGTGGATATTTACTTTGCCGCTTTGCAGCTTGGTAAATATCCACCACTAGCCACCTCCACTTCGGTGAATACCGGTAGTTGTTTAGTATATCCTATCATAGTGAGATTATATAGCACAAAAAGATGATTTTAACTGATTTATTAATGCAAAAATTACAACATTTTCGGGCAAAAATTCCGCACAAATTGCTTGGAGGTGAATAGCAAAGGATATCCGGAGTTTGAATAGCAAATCAGTGCGCCCGTTCAACGATATCCACTGTTTTAGTATATACTAAGAATAATAATTATTATTATCGAAGAACTTCTCGTGATAATTATTATCATCGATACTCTTTTCATTATTTTGTTTTGTGCACCACTATTTTTGTAACTAATAATGCAAATAAAGACTGTTTGTAGTTGTATGAGATCAATAATATGAAAGACTGTTGGCTAAAAGTGCTGTCATTAAAGTGCTACTATGATCAAAAAATTAGTTCTATTTTTTCTTCAGATTTTGAAAGTATGATTGCTCAACACTTGACTGGCAAAATTTTAGGCTTTGATTTTATCCAAAGGCTATTTACTTTGAGTGTAAGTTTTGGATTTCACGGTCTGCCGTTACTCACCTTCCAAACTGAACGATTGGACCTCAGAGGGTTGGATCTAGCGAAAAGTGACGTCATTTACTCACTAGCTTAAAATTTCAGCGTGTAAAATGCACCTTATTATATATGCAAAACACGAGTTTAAAAGCCTGAAAGCCCGAAACTCCGTGCCGCATATTAAATCAGCCGCGTACACACGCATTGCATTCTTAAACTAGCGAGTCTTTGACGTCATTTTCTCCAGCTCTCTCAAGATGCCAAAGTGAGTAATGGTGGACCATTAAATAGGAAAATTCCAGTTAAAATAAACAGGTGTGTTTTTGAAATCAAGGCTTAAAACTTCGATCAGTTACTGTTTAGTTAACATAGTTTTGAAATCCAAAGAAATATAAAAATTGTTTTTTGGTCATAGTGGCACTTTAAGGAAAGGAAAGGAAAGGAAAGGAAAGGAAAGAAAGGAACTTTATTTAAGTGTCTAGTCGTTCTAGTGCTGGAGCACTAATTGGGGATACTGTAAATGGAGATTAACAATTATCGCAAATCAAGTCAAATGTTGGTTTCTGCGGAGAGGGGAAAACCGGAGTACCCAGAGAAAAACCTCTTGGTGCAGAGTAGAGAACCAACAAACTCAACCCACATAATTATGATGCCAAGTCTGGGAATTGAATCCGGCCACATTGGTGGGAAGAGAGTGCTCTCACCACTGCGCCATCCCTGCACCCCGAAGCTATTTAATTTAGTTGAAAAAAAGCAGTGGTGCAGAATGTTTTGCTCATGCTTTCCACTAAAAAAAAGACAAAACATCCAGAATGTGTTGTGCCATGTCATGTCACAAACGGTCTTCCCCTACTCTCTAGAAGACAAGAAACAAGAGAGAGCCTGGGGAAAGAGATACAGCTGTAGCAATGAAAGACCTGTTTAATGTGCTGCTTTTTTAAAACAAACATGTCAAAGCTACCAACATTACTTTGGAACAAACGAAACAAGTTCAAACCTTCCTCGTGGTAGACAACTGATGGCCCAGCAACCTCGCTGTCTACAGCATTATAACTCTGAGAATCCACCTAAGAGCATGAACAGTCAAACATACAAAATTGCAGAAATATCCAAGTTACATTGCAGAATTGTTTTTAAGGGTTCAATTAATATATTAATATTTCATGAGACAATCAGAGTTAAAGGTGTCTTCAGTTTGTAACTGATCTGACGGCAATTCCTATCAAATAAACTTACTCATCATTTGTCCCTTCAAAATATTAAGTTACAGTCAAGAATTTCAAACTTAAAAAAAAACAGAGAAAAAGTCCCCCACTTTACCTTGATGAAATTTGATTGTTTGGGCAAGTGTAGTTCTGAGAAGGACTTGTTGGTGATTGATGTTTTGACACCCCATTACAAAATCATCTTCAAAGTTGAGTTCCACTCAGGTTATCCAAACATCAGTTTACGTTGATGGAATCATCAGTCACAAATGACAGTCCTTCTCAGGTCTCAACTCACCCATAGGAATGAATTCCATCAAGGTATGTTTGTCCTGGGTTAAAAACATTTCAAACACCAGTTTATTTATGAAGGACTGATATTTCCTCATTACTTACAGTGTGTATGATTAGTGTAAAAGTAAAGTAAAGTGAAGCAACCATATTCAACATCGATAACTCGTAACAGTAATTCAACTGACAAACCTGAGTTCAAGGGTGCGCTCATTTTACTCCCCCCTCTCCATCAGTGCTCCATTTTACGGGTATTTAAAGCTACTCAAGCTACACAGAATGGAAAGAAGTTGAAACAAGGATGCGAGATCCGGGAATCAAACTCAGGATCTCTTGCACCAAGGCCGCGCACTAACCGACTGTGCCATCCTCACTCCTTGAATTAACCCGAGTATCAGCCCTGGTTGAGTCCTCTACCACATGGCCCTTGCCAGAGAATGCAGAGATAAACCCTCAAATCAGCACACACTCAGCCCAAAAATGGCAACTGGTATATAAATTATATATCCTGTCCACATTGGTGCGAAGAGAAGTGTTCCCCCACTATTCCATACCTATGCACACCAACCCCGCTCTCCCTCCCCCACCCCCCCCCCCCCCCCGCGCCAACTACCATCACACCAACAACACAGAGTACCATTATACCCAGGTGGGCACTCCCCTTGGTATTGACCTCTTTAGCTTGTATGTTTTGTTTTCCCACTTCAGACCATGTGATGTTACCCCACAGAACAGTTTCTTTCAAATGTGGTCTTACGCATGTGCATATGTAGGCATAACTTACGAAAAAAACAAAAGGAAATTCCCTTGAGAACATCGCATGGTCTGAGATGGGACAAAAAAATGTACAAGCTAAAGAGGTCAATTAACTGCACCAACAAGACTTAACTAAAGCGAACAGACGGAAAGCATTTTCATATAAGTCGTGTTGTAGACCTAGGCTGTGTTTTCAGGCATGCTGGATAATACATTGTACCTACCTGCGACAACATCAAATCCAAACGTCCTTGAAGTTTGCAGAGTTTAGAAGAAATGCTAACACGAGACTCTACCATGGCATATAACCCACTAAGGGAAGTAACTAGATCCGGTACCTAAGAAAAAAGATAAAACACTAAGGCTAAACAAATTACTTTTCAAAGTCAAACATGTAATGCAAAATCTGACTCCCAAGGCTGCATTCCATACCCACACACACATACCCACATCAAACAAAACCCAAGCTGAAAGTAATCAGAATCCTACGATGTACAATGTTCCTTACCGTTACTAAATATGCCATATGTGCACTTAAAATGTGTTTAATCCATGGTACAAGTTTGTCGCCTCTGTAGAGTACAAGAAAAACGAATATCTTGTCAAATGTTTTGGCGTGTGGCATTGTCGGAGTATTTTTCAGAAGCTTGCCCAAAAAGCACAAGTACTACCTGTAGTACTGCATATACTAAAAAAATTCATTGCAAAGAATATCATCGCCTGTACAGCTGTACTAGTGATATCAACAGCTACCTAAGGCACCGCAAAGCTATTATTCCTATCCTGTGGTTCAGATTCTCTTACTAATAGCCCTCTCAATCAGTACAACAGGTCCCTGGCTTCTGCACTGTGTTCGATTATGGTTGGTTTACCAAGATCTGCCAACCAGTTTTTGGATGCCCCTGGACATCTTAGGCACACAATGTTTGAGCAAACATCTCCATTCAATTTAATTCCTAGCAAACATGTACCGTAAACACCTGCAGATAAGACCTTTTTTCCAAAAATTGTTGCAACAAATTGGTGGTGAGGCTTATCTGCAGGAACATTTGAAAAAGGCTGCTTTGGTGTCCAGTTTTCCATCTTCGTGTCCGATCTAATGCCTGGTTACTAAGCTACCAACGTTCCGGTCATGTCTTTGTTGTAATGCAAAATCTACGGAAAAACTGAGTTGAATGAAGAAATTCCTTGCAAACATGTACCGTAAACACCCGCAGATAAGCCGCACCTTTTTTCCAAAAATTGTTGCAAGAAATTGGGGGGTGTGGCTTATCTGCGGGAAAATTTGAAAATGGCTGCTTGTGGTGTTGTTTTCCATCTTCATGTCCAATCTAATGCCTGGTTACTAAACTACCAACGTTCTGATCATGTCTTTGTTGTAATGCAAAAATCTACGGAAAAACTGCGTTGAATGAAGAAATTCCTGTCAACAAATACCAGAAAAAGATCAATCATATGTCAAAATTGGCAGAAACAATGTTCACTATATGTTAAAGTGCTAAACTTGTGGGTATGACATTGAAGTATTTTCTGTTAATAGTGAGTTTACGTTCGATGAAAAGTGGATGAAGAAGTCTTCTAAAGACTCTACTTTGGGTTTCTTGTGATTTCTTTCATAAAATTTTTTTCTCTAAAATCTTAGCTGCTAAATTCAGGGTACGGCCTATCTGCAGGTGTTTATGGTAAGTGCTTTAATGAAGTCTAAAACAGTATGGCAATATTGCAGCCATCAGTAAGCCTCAAAAATAAACAATCTATTGGTGTAGAGGGAAGCCAGGGAAGACAGCTTTGATGGTTAAAGGATTAAAAACTAGATTCTCTGTTTTGTTTTACAGTACCTATTAGGCACTGCTTGAATCCTGTAAAAAAGCTGGAAAAAAAAGGAAACAAAATTTATTAAATCAAACCCAGCAGGGAGACAACAACCTTCTGCCCAGGTATCACCCCACTCTAGCACAAGCAAACAATGAAAAAACCCTGGATCACTTTAAGTAAACTCTATGTTTCCCAAAATGTGGGAAACAAAAAAAAATGATTACCTATGGGAAGAGAAGTGCGGCGGGAATTAGTAACCAATTTAAAAGCGGGGAAAGCGCAACAACAAAATGTTCAGTGTGCAAACAGAAAAATTCCTGTTTTGCCAATTGGATACAAACTACTGACCAAAACCAAATTTTCTCAGACAGATGGGTTATGGAGCTCTGCTATTATAGCTTCTGAAATACATTACATCTCTATTATGACTTATTTGGGTCGAAATTTTCCAGTCTCCAGGGTCAGTTTCTCTTGCCATGTTCAGAAACAAAATTGATTAACAGTTTTTGCTTTTCCTTCAATAAGTTTAGACTGTTCAAGACCATGCATGCATAGACCAAATTGGCTAACTCAATGTTGTACACAATTCAAACCCTTTGGGGACAAAAACGTTTTGTTCCAGGTATTTCCAAATCAATTAATGTGAATGCTACATTGTAATGCAAATACAATCCACAGCGAATCTTGACCCCGGGAGATATGAATCGGGTACAACATCGAGTTAGCCGATTTGGTCTATTATCTCAGTCTACGCCACTACGAACTTGTTGTGCATGTGAATTTACCTCTTACAGTAATGGAAGGAAAAAAAGATGGACAGGTGTATGATGGGGAAAGGAACAGAACACAAAACAAACCTCTTTTAAAAATGGAATGGTGAGAGTAACAGGAAGTCGCTTTACTGTGTTCTTTATGAAAGAATCTTTCTCACCATACCGTAGTACATCCTGAAAGAAGGAAATCCTAATGTGATACAGCAAGAAATTTCAATGTGTGGCTATCTTCCACATGAACCATATAATTTGCCAACTTTTTTGGGGGGTAACTTAAGGCATTAGAAAACCAAACAGAATAATTTCCTACGCAAGTCCTGCTTCTCGAGAGGATGCGATTGGGGAAGAGGGTAAAAGAAAGGGGGTAAATACATCACAGACAAGAAGGAAAAAGGAAACACTAAAACAATTAGAAATTAGTTTCAAGCTGGATTTGTGACACTATCATCAAGCTTTGTTTGATGTAAAAGCACCTCCATTAGATTTCTATCTTGGCTGTGAAGGGCCTGTATTAACATCTGCGCCATAGAGTCAGCTGTCGGAGGGGCCTTCCTTTTTCTTTTGTGCTGTGTTTCTGAGGATGCAGTATTAATTGCTTTCAGCCTTTCTTCAATACTCTGGAAAACAATTCAAATCTTGTTGTTAATTACATGTCTTTACATGCATTTTCATGTATTTAAATACTTGTAAATGATAAAAATATTTGGACAAAATGTTGTTATGTTTGTATCATCAATATTTATGAGACAAGATACAGTCATTACAGTGTACGTGTATATTGAAGACTACCCTATGAGCAGAGGCCCTTAAAGTCAGGAAGACAAAGGGACCTCTGCAAACTGCTCCGCATTTCTTTGTTGAGCATGTAACAAAACTTCAAATGTATTCTTCAGATGTCAGTCGTGTGACCAGTAACTGCAAAAGCACAAAACTAAAACAAACAGTCGGGATATTTTCAAAGAACTCTGATAAACATACAAAAACCAAAGAAACTCAGGATAGTTTATAATCATATTTTTACTGAAAATTTTATAGGTTTCTGGCAGACTACTTTCTGTAACCAATATACAATATCATGTATGGAGGAAACACTCGTGCCAATTTAGACAGTTAAAAATTGCAACGCTGTTGTAAATTTCAAAAATATTGATGACGCATGGCAACTGATCAAGCGCAAAAATCATCGATTTCTTTGGATAGGGGCAAATCAAAGAAAGTCAAAGCAGTTGGCAGAGGTCCCAGCTTATCCACAAATAATAATAATAATAATCATCATCATCATTAGCAGTCCGTCGATATTGACGATGACACAGAGAGGAGTTAATGTCTGTGTCGCAGGTGCGAGGTCAGTCCGATCGCTGCCTCAAAAGTCCTGCCGCAAATGTCACAGGTGTAGGCCGCTTCAGCATGTGTAGGTGTTTTCTCCAGCCTGGGCATTCTCTTGCCCGCCCACAATTGACGCTTATCCTACACAATAGCTATTGTACTGCACTTGTTTTAGCTCAGCCACTCTTACATCACACCCCCATATTTTGTAATAGTTCCGCCCTTCTCACCCATTGTAATTAGAACCCCATCGTTCTACTTATCGTAAACATGTATATATAGCTACCTAATAAGTCTGTTCTTCATTAAATCTGCCTGATGAGTGCATACGCACGAAACTCAGAGTCGCAGGGAATCTTGTGTATTTTCATTTAGTCATTTAATTCTATACACCGCTCTACACAAACGTGTATTGAGCACTCTTTAGCAGTGTTTGCTACAGTTTCTCATGATAATAATAATAATAATAATAATAATAATAATAACAATAACAATAACAATAACAATAATAATAATAATAATAATAATAATAATAATAATAATGATAATAAGCAAATATTTTACTAGGGTAAACCCGTCAGACAAATCTGTTATAAATGGGTGCCCTGGAAAGAACAAAAGGCCTCTGCTCTGTTTGTGCAAAAGGACTGCTCTGCGTCTGCATCTGGAAGATCAAAGGGCCTCTGCTGACAGGGTAATTGAAGACCTTCCCTATTCTAATTACCTGCTCTTCCGGTCTTTCCATTTCCTCGCTGCTTCTTTTTCTCCTTGTTCTGCTCTTTTCCTGATCATTCGCTTGAGCAGGGGTTGCTAGCGCCATGTTTCCTGGACCAAGTGTCGTGACTTCTTTACCCGAACTCTGACCTTGATGAGATTTTTCCCGCACACCATTGGCCAGAAGCAGGTTTGAAGAGTTTTCTCTTATGAGACATGTGTGCTCTTCCATTGTTGAATAGGCCTACGTTGGATTGTACAAAAGAAATTGGTCAATTCCTGATAACATTGAAGTCTCTACAATTCCACTATTGACAGCTTTCATTGCATATAATATCTCGGACAACTGCATGAGAATTTCACTATGTCTTTGAAAACAACATCTTTTAAATCACAGATGTAAAAATAGTATTTCTGACAATGAAGCGAAGCGTCATAGGCAGAAATAGTTATTTACCGTCATGGACAGGAGCATTGGTGCTGTGCGAGAGGGATTATGGGTATGAGTGTCAGACATATATAGTAGGCCATTATGATTTGTTAACCATTCTAGATCAGCAACATTTCAGCTCCTAAGTTTAGCTTTGATTTAAGTGTGTTTCGTTAGTTTTCATGATTCGTTTTCCTGACTCAGCCCCAGGAGTTATAGCAGCACCGCAGTTGGCAAAGTGTTTTTGGGTTTTTGTATCCGGAGGTGTCGCACTAATTTACTGTGAATTGGTTTGTCTCTGGAGACACATGTCTGTACTATGAGGAATAGTGGTCTATATTATTTTTTTTAATGCCTTCCTTCAATAAACTGGCATATGAGGTCTTTGGTGACCTTCAGGCCCTGTATCTATACAGTTGTATGCTTCTTATTGGTCGTGTCGGCAAAATATGGTACACTCTATAACTTCACCATCTTGTCAATGACTAAAAGCCATATTGTAAATGTTCCTTTCTCTACAGAGATTATAGAGTAACACAGTTAAAACTATTAAGAAGTTAAAAATATTTTTGCTCACCAAAGTTTCAAGCTGTGGTTTTACAGCAGAGCCAAATGCAAGCAGCACCGAAGGTTCTTCTTCAGTCAATAAACGAACAGATAGCATTGATATGGGAGATGGAGTTGAATCCTATGGGAAAGAATATCAACACTGACCTCACTAGCAAGAAGAAATTTTTTACCCATTTGCAAAACCTTGAAACCCCACCTTTTCATACTAAGTCACATGTACGACTGACTATTTTCACCATCCCAAAATGAAATTGGGCCGACATAAATAATCTGTTGCGGTGCAGATGTCGGCCCGATTTTTGTCAAAGCCGCCGCCAAAAGTCGGGCCGACAAGTCGCACCGTGTAAACCGGCCTTTACTCTTGGGACTGTATTTTTCATGCAAATACCCTCCCCCCCCCCCCAAAAAAACTGAACTGTTCTATGGGAATGGTGAAAAAAGGCAATTTTAAGAATCACACCTTTTTACCAGGGCTTGCCAGCTGAACTGTTCTTGTTGGTCGTAAAGGCTTCTTACCTCCACTGCAGAAAAGAAAAAAACTTTAGTTTTTGAAAATCAGTTTGTTTGCACTACAGTACAGCACAAAAATTGCATGTCTCGTCTTGTTTCCAGCTAAAGGCTACTCTTTTCTCATAAGGCATGGCTTGCACTTCTTAATCTGACAGTTTTTGTCTCGTGAGAATTAATGAAGAAGCAACATGGATTTATAGCAAGACTTGATAGAATTTACTCTGTCTAATTCCAGACGGTCTTACTCATCAATGGGGCATGATTTAGGAGTCAATGGATTACCTGCAAATAAAATTTTCGAAAAGTTTGGTATTTGCACCATGTGCCTGT
>OX421458.1:26409017-26461517 GCA_949126865.1 Montipora capitata | reverse complement strand
GAACTTTTTGATTTAAAACAGAGAGAATGCATGCTGACTCTTATCAATATTGTGAGGCAATCTTTGGGTATAACATAATAAACTCTGCCAGACTAGGTTACATACTGCTTTAAGAGAGTAGTGTTTTTAAAGAAAATGTGACCAAAACATAAAGGAGGACAAGATGGGTGCACATAACAAGGTCTATTTCTTCTTTGATCACACTCAAATGATAAGACAGCCATGTTGGTGCCAAAACAAGAGAAAAATGTAGTTCAAATTTTGCATAATAATAGAGTCAAATTCCCAAAAGACTTTTTCGCTATTGCTCTTTCCTCCAATATGGCCGCCGTGACGTCACATACAATCAAAGAATAGGGAAGATATCTGTTTACAAACATTGCTTTTGTTATTCAAATTTGCCAACCACTGGAACAAAAGACCCTTTGTTTCAAAACCCAATGAGACACTGGTTGACAATAGGTGACGTCAGTGATATCGTCCCTATAAGGTGATGCTGTTAAATGAACTCTTACCAATTTTTGATTGACCTCCCCAGCAGCCACATTATAAACAAGTACATCTCCAGATGATGTACCAAGTGCTATGGAATCAGCATTTGTATTTGAAACATGTTGGACAGACTTAAGTTTCTTTCTCTTCTGACTTAATATCTGCCAAATAAAAATATAACTAAATGATATGAGGTGTGGTGACACTGAAACTAGAAATAAAGTAGATGTACATCATTTTAATGGCTTTTACTGTAAATTAACACTAGTAGTTTAGAGCATTTATTCACCGACAATCAGATCCTGGCCTTGCGCAACCTGGAACAAGTCCCGTAGGACCAACACAACATTAAAGTTAATTCCTTTGCATGCCAAAGGAGCTGACTGTTGAGGTTTAAAGTATGTAATGCAACACATACAAATGCCCTACAGAATAATTTAGCTTACCAAAGTCACGCCGTAAACTAATAAAGGATGATAACAATTTCGCACATCACGGTCGTGGCATATCAACAAAAATTTCTCCAGTAATTTCGCGTCTCAGTTTCCATGATTGGAAAGCATTCACATATTTACGAAACTACTATTCTGATAAGGCCAACCTTACTCCATTTTCTTCCCCAATCTCAGATTACTGAACGTTTCTTTTCAAGAACAAGCCGATTATTTTTCGAGGGACTCAACTCACCGATGAACGGGAAGTTCGACTCCAACGCAAGCATGTACAGGTCGTGGAAAGATGCGAAGGCGACGTATATTCATACTTTAATGAACCAGCTGCACAATCCCATATTTTTAGGCGTCCGTCTGGGGATAAAAGTGCTAAAAATCGACCATTATTATCAAATGCACAGCTACTACCCTCCATTTTGGTGCTCCATTAGCACGTGGGACCGTGGAACCAGTTATCTCAGCAGTACCCAATCTTTCTCATTCGAGTCCAGAAAAAGGCCTGGAGCAAGAAAATAAATTAGAGGCTTCGTGCATCCAAAACACTGCAAAGCAATTCACTCGCTAGCTAAGCTGCGGCATGTTGCTTTAAATATTACAACCTACAGGCGTTTCGTAGAGGCTGGAGGCGGTGGATGAACGTTGATGCTTCGCGCATTCCAGTGCTGAATTTGTCCACAGAGCGTTTTTTTAAAAGATGGCGGAAGATCATAGCTCGCCAGTACAAGAAGAACAACCCGCTAGGAAAGTGGCAGTTGTCGGAGGTGGTTTGGTAAGAAAGGAAAAAAAGATTGTCGGAAACGCTCACGCAGCAATGATTCTTGCTGGAATTAGTGCACTAGGGACCTTTTTTGATTTTGCGAACATTATTACTGTAAGTCGTTTTCTTTTGCAGTAGTTACTTGTTGTTCAACAGTATCGATATCGATGATCACTGTTTAATGGGGGGGGGGGGGGGGGTGGAGGCGGTGAGCTTGCTCTGCTGGACACTCACTCAAGGCCTTAATATAACTGAGGAGTAAGCACTTCCTTTTGGGCAAGAATTATAAAATTGCCCTCGCCCTCTCAAAACCCTTTCTTTTGTAAGGTACACTTTGGGACTAAACAAAAGCCACAAATTTAATTGTTCACAAATGGTAAGGCATTGGAGTTCACTGTTATGTGATCCTTCTCTGCCAGCATGTGGTTGACCTGGCTGGATTCCGGTCAGTGTAAAACGCAGACTGCAGACTGCAGACCAGGGGTAAAATGCGGACTGAGGTTATAACGTAAATGTTGAAAAAGCCCAAACCCCTTAGAAATGCTAACCTTAGGCCTAACTAGGCCTAAAACAATATTTAGGCTTAACTGTTAGCATTTCTCATGGGTTTGGGCTTTTTCAAGAGTTAAGTTATAACCTCAGTCTGTATTTTACCCCCGGTCTGCAGTCTGCAGTCTGCGTTTTACACTGACCGGCTGGATTCACTTGAAGGGCTCCTAAGCAAATGAGACCACAAATTAAAACAAAATACATCTCAGAGGTCAGGCTATACTATTTGCCAGGCCCTTCAACCTTCACCAATAAACTAATTTCTTTTCTGTGATTGTTTCAAGGCTGGAGCTTTAATGGCTGTTTATATGGCTAAGCGGGGATTCAAAGTAGACATCTATGAGGCCCGCAAAGGTATTTAATTAGCGATTTAAAGTTTATACAACATTTGCAGTTACACATCGACATGTTTTAAATTTACGCTCTTATAGTGAATCAGCTTTTTACTCTGTGTCAAAATGATTTAATTCATGGAAGGTTGTTTTTTATCATAATCATAATTTTCAGATCCTCGTGGAGAGCAAGCTAGTCGGGGAAGAAGCGTAAACCTTGCTTTCTCTGTGAGAGGAATTGAATCTTTGAAAGCAGTTGGTGCTGAGGGACCAGTAAGTCTTTCATGCAAATGAATCTAATGTGAATTTCCTTACCGAAGTTAAGTTGAATTAATTTTAAAGGATTAACTGACGATTTTTTACCTGCTGATAATTACGTTTTGTAGCAACTTGAGTTTCTTTTTTCAGGTTCTTTCACTTGGCATACCGATGCATGCCCGCATGATTCACTCACATAGTGGGAAGACAACACCTATTCCATATGGAAAGAAAGGACAAGTGAGTCCTGTCATTTATCGTCCAAGAGCTGCCAGCATTCATGTTCGGCCTTGACAATGAGAGCAACAAGTATTGTTGACATTTGCAAAATTATGATTAAAATAGAAGTTTAAATGGTATTCTTTCTTTTATTGTGTTGTGTATTAGGGTTCAAAATACTACTATAGAGTACAGAGTGAGTCAGGCCAAGTGCTTTACAGAATCGCTTTATTACAACTGAATCAAGTATCTATATGTACAATGATATCTTCACAATAATCACATAACTGCGGCTAAGGGTGTGCTAACCAATGACTACGGGTTACTTGACAGCTAAGACATAGCTTATAATAGGAATAAACACTACATATTGCATGGTAATATTTCCCTCTAAAATGGTAACCATTGCTGAAACTTTGGAGATTTAAAAAAAAAACATATGCATGGACTTTGCCACTCAAATTGCATGTTAGAGGTGATGAATGGTAATATCCAAGACTCACCAAGATGCAGAGACCCTTGTTTGCGAATCAGAGACTGAGACCCAAAATGCAAGACTTCACACCGAAATAAATGCATTCTAAACAAGACTTCAAGACTCTTCTCAAAGGCTGTGGAGATTTCGAGATCGGATGAAACCTTTGCGAGTGTAAAGATTTTGGAGTTACCATTCACCACCCCTCATGTTCACTTCCTTAAATTACCAAAAATCACACCCTACTACATGTATATATTCTTTGCTTCTTTTTCTATCAGTTCTTGTTATCAGTTGAGAGGCAGAAAGTGAACAAAGATCTACTTTCTGGTAAATTAATGCTCATTAATTGATTCCCTTCGTGTTATAAGTTTGATATGTGTACCTAGCTGTTTTGGCTGCTGGACAATGGAGGTGAGAGGGGTTGAGGTGTTGGTGAGTATTGGCTCAATAACAGAAACACAAAGAAAGTTCATAGATGATTGGATGCAGCATATACAAATCTCTTTGTAGAATGCATAATTCTCTTAAATACATCTTATTGGATGGTTTAACATATAATATGCGTGTATATTTTGCGAGTTGCGTATATGAGCAATGAGCAAAATGTCCGCGAGTATTATATGTTAAACCATCGAATAAGAGATTTATTATTCCACTACAAAAAGGTATTATTTTGATTTAATTTTATCTGGTAAGAGTGTTTCTAAAAAAATTCATCATTCGTGCATGTCCTTCAGGGCGCTTGCGAAATCGTCCCAAATACCTTGCATTGTTTGTAGAATGTTTGGATTCAAAGTTCACTTTGTTATTTGCTTTGAAAGATGGAAGAAGTGGTCATACTTTGATCTATACCCAAGCAATGAAGGGGAATGGGTTTGATACAAGGTTGACGTCACAAATTAATTTGCATCGCTGTTTATCAAAGAACCAGCAAAATACAAAGCAATCTATGACGTCAACACAGTATAATGAAACCCATTCCCCTTCATAATTTGCTGGATTATGAATAAAAGTATAAGCACTTTTTCCATCTTTCAAAGCAAATTAAAAAATAATTTTCAATCCAATGGTTCTAAAAAAACCACAATGTGATTTCGGGGAATAAATAAAGTGGAAAACTGTGTTGCGGTGATAGGCACTTAAATAAGAGATGTCTTAATGTCGTAAAAAAGGTTGCTGTTATTTATCATGGTGAAGTACAATAATAATAAAGTATTCTCATTTGTCTCACGATGTGTTCACTTGTGATGTAGATGGCGACGTTTCGACTGCATACTGCTAGTCTTCATCAGACAATGAGGTCGACTGGTTACACGTCACCTTTTAAGCAGGATGCTCCACTGTGAAACAACAACACGAGAACTGTACAACTTCAGACCGCTGAAGGAACAACATACCGAAACAGTGAGGATCAAAATGCACCAATCACAGCTGCTGAAAACCAACCAATCACAGCGGAGCATCCTGCTTAACAGGTGACGCGTAACCAGTCAACCTCATCACCTGATGAAGACTAGCGTATGCAGTCAAAATGTCACGATCTACATCACAAGTGACCACATTGTGAGACAAACAAAAATACTTCATTATTAAGAGATGTCTTTATCAAAATGCATATGGTCAGATGCAGATCTCCTATTATCTTTCAATACCAGTATAATAAATTATATTGTGAATAGGCTTTAAATGCTTACACATGTAACCTGTTAGTTGCAGAAACATATCCTGTTGTAAATTTGCATTTTGAGCATAAACTTATTGCTGCTGATTTAGAGAGGGGTCATCTTTCGTTTAGATGGTAAGTGTATGCCTGTTATGATCATTTTCACTTTATTAAAATTAATTTTAATTTTTTTGTTCAAATTTTGCTCAAATAAAACCAGGTTTGAAGTAAAACAGCAAAGTGGTTTCTGGGGGTAAGGAAGCAAATGGACATTACTAAACAACGAAACAGCAAAACGAAGCACCAATTAAAAACACAATGTATGACCCCCACCATACATTGAATACTAAACGACAAAGCTTGGATTTGAGACCAAATATTGTTTTAGGCCTAAGGGCTAAAACACAAATTAAGTCCTAAAACGTCATTTCTCCTAATCTCAGTCTTAATCTGAATCCTAATCTTAATCTCAAAGAATTAGGAGCAATCTTATTTAATCTCAAATCCAACCTTTGTGAGTGGGGTCATACATGGTGTTTTGATGTTTTGTTTCACTATTTCGTGGTTTAGTAATGCCCGGAGGCAATGAGCAAGCTGTTTGCAATAAGAATTCAACTGGTACAGGAATTATTCCTGTACCAGTTAAATTGGGATGACTAAAGATCATCAGTCACTCCTGGAAAAACAGTTTATTCCAAACCCTACAATGTCATTTTATTCTATTCTACAGTCATGGAAATGATGCCCAAAGACTAGAAGTTGATGTAGACCTAGTAATTGGAAGTGATGGGGCTTACTCTGCTGTCAGAAAAGAGCTTATGAAAAGACCACGGTAGATCACACTTCTTTGTAATATTTTTTGTTTGTTATAAGTTACACTATTTATCTAACAAGGGGAAGTTTTTTGTCCAAAGAAACAGCCTGTGAGAAAACTCTCCACTAGGGTTTCATGCGGGGACCCCAACCTCTTGCAGCTAGTGTCCTCACACCCGATAGATATCTTGCAAGCTTGTTTGCAAGCTACCCAGTCCCAAGAAACAACAGGACAGCTGAGGATGATGAGTCGTTCCTTTTTGCATTCATTTTACATTTATTTAACTATCAACTAGTCTTTAAATTATAATAATGTGGTAAATGCTTGGAGATTATTAATTTACTATTAATCATCTCTAAGCATTTGAGGATTCAGACCACCACAGTGCAGATACTTCTTAAGGAGCCTAATAAGCAAACACATTTTCGTCAGGAAACATTAAACAGGTCATTAACACCAACATTAAGGACAGTGCCTACCATTGTTATTGTGCATACATTCTGTGCCTAATGCAGGGATATTTTTGCACGGTTTAAATTTATGCAGAGAAAGCAGAACTTAGCAAGTGGTCTTGGTATCCAAAAAGAAAACTGGGTGTAACCATGCATTTTTCAGAGATAATTAAGCTTTAATTTGGAAAGGAACGCCATACATTACTTTATATTTTATCATCAGTTGTAACACATATCTTTATTCTTAAATAGATTTAATTTTAGTCAAGAGTACATTCCTCATGGATACAAAGAACTCAGTCTTGCACCCACAGAGGATGGTGAGGTTAGGAATTTTATATAATTTATTCATTTATTTTTAAGTATTTGTCTATTAATTTAATGCATGGACTGTTTTGCTTCAATTTGCTTGTGACTTGCAGTTTGCTATGGCAGTGAATTATTTACACATATGGCCTCGACAAACATTCATGATGATTGCTCTTCCAAATCAGGTAATTTCTTGGTGAGCTTATCTTCTTAACAGTCTGTCCTACAATTTGCTATAATATAGTTACTGTATTATTCCTGTGTGATAAAAAGGGATTCATGATCCTGTGAACATGAACGATAATTGAGGGGTGGATGTATTGTATTTCAAATCTGGATCCCTTAATGTAAGACGTGAAACTCCGATTCAATTGGATTGATCTTCATGGGATCTATCACTTATTTGACGTAAGAATTATGACAGATAATGGAGCCTTAACTAGTGGCGGAGAAACCTTAAAGTAACTCTGTAGTTACTTACTTGTGATGATTGTGTTATGTAAGTTGTAATTACCTTAAGTTTCAATCGTGTAATTTTACAGAGCTTTGTTACACATTCAAGAGACTCACTGTTAACCAGTGACACAATCAGGTCCACATTAGTGATGGGCTGGGTTTAATAATTTACTATAAATATCTTAAAAAATACCTTCCAAATCACTGCTTATCTGAGATCCTTTTTATGCTGAAGTTCCACACCCCCCTTGGGATACAGCCCTTCGAGGTTATTATTTCCTAAAACCATGCATTGATTCCTCAGGTGCCCAAAATATTAAGTTAATAAAATGCAAAAGGTACCAGGTGACCTGGTGACGTAATTCGGAGGACTTGGAAGAAAAATTTTAATGCCGTATCCCACAACTGTGCGCGGCCGGCCTTTAATCTTATTTTCGCATTCAACATTGCATAGGCGAGGTTAGATCTGGTCGGTTCTACTTGAATGTTCATTCAGTAACAGGAAATTTGGGAGACGCGGAATGATCTGTGGAGTTTTGGCGATGGAAATACTGCAGGAAATTTGGAAACAAGACGTAAGGCAGCGCGCAGTTGTGGGATACGGTGTTATTTAAAATGTTTCTTCCCGGTCCTCCAAATTATGTCACCAGATCACCTGGCAAGAGCTGGGAAAGTTGAAAATCTACGCCCCAGTCAATAAGTAAGATCGTCTGGTGTTAGACAGAGTAAAATCATTCCCAGGAGTCAATGGGTTAATAATAATGTTGTTTGTTTAATTTTCCTGTTTCCAGGACAAATCTTTCACCTGCACACTATTCCTGCCTTTTGAGCAGTTTGATGAGATGAAAACAAAGGTATATGTATATGTTTGAATTTTTTTTTTTCCCAGTGTAAATGTCCAGAAATATGCAAGAAATTAGGTGTAAACCCAATTCTGATGTCAAACACCAAATGTCCGGTTTAGCCTAAGCCATGAAAAAGCAGCTGAGGAGTTAGACTTTGATAACATTAAAACTTGACTCTAGTCATGTCGGACTCATTGAGTTTTTTGGAAAGCATGCTGTTTTTTTACAAGTTCCTGGACAGGTCTTTAATTTAGTCACCTGGTTTCAATTTTCTCTTCCAACCAAGTTCTGTTGCCCAGGTACCAAATGAATTTTAAGTTAATAATATTGAGATGTCAAGTTGTCAGTCACATCAATGGTAAGTGAAATTTGGGATCTTTCTTGTAGGAAGACGTCTTGGATTTTTTTCAAACTGAATTCCCTGACTTCTTGGCCCTGATGGGAGAGTAAGCAATTCGTTTATTAAAGTTACATGATTCCATCTGTAACTCAGACAGTGGTACTATATCTATTTCCAGAGAGATTTGGAATGTAGGGAGTAGAATTTTTGTTGCCAGAAAGAAAGATGTTGCGAGTAAGTGAGAATTAATAAGGAGAGACCTTGAAGTTTCCTCGCATCTTTTGTGTGCCCTCTCTAGCTAAATTGCAAGTAGCTGTAACAGGGGAACAACAATGATTAATGGACTTTCTAATTTCAACAATGTTTGTTTAATGCAATTTAAATTCCAGAGGAAAACTGGTGGAAGAATTTTTTAGAAACCCCACAAGCCCAATGATATCTGTCAAGGTAGGGTGAGTGGCCCTGAAACAGACTAACTAGTGGTAAAGTGAAGTTAAAAAAATGCACTGGGAATAAAATGCATTGTGTCAATTAAGTGTAACAAGGGTGCTCACATTGGTACCAATCTTCTGTGCTGCTCACATGTCTGCCTTCCCTTTGTCAGCATCCGCCACGTCACTTTTAGCTTTATACAGTCCTTTCTCAACAATGAATTAAAATCGGTTGTGTTTATGGAGTTTTCTAGTCCACCTGCTTGTCGTTGCAGTAAGTGGCTACCCTTTTACTTTCCAATTTCCTGTGAGGCTTTTTACCCAAAGGTAGTTTACAAGTCAGAACTGATCTCCGTTGGGTTGTTTTCTTGATTACTAGTGTAATCCATATCATGTTAAAGACAAGGTTGTGATTATTGGTGATGCAGCTCATGCAATGGTACCCTTCTATGGACAAGGAACAAATTGCGTAAGTCTCTGTGAGAGAATGTAGCTAGCAGAACAGCCATTCTAGAAATAGTTAAACTTTCAAGAAGTGTGCATGCCTGTAAAGCAAACAAATGATGCCTTTTTCCCAGAGGATAAGTTTGCATCACTCCAAAGAGATCTAAACAGGATACCCAAAAAAACGTTATGAGAAACATGCACTCTCGATGAGGTCCAATTTGCAAACGGAGTAGTCATAGAGGGTCAACGTTGTAAACCTGGACAAAGAAATAACATACCATCTGACACCACTTCTAATCCAAGTATTTCAAATTCTCTTGACATACGAGCCAGTAAGGTCTTACAGGTATTTTTAATTAAACAGGAACTGATTGTATCCTGTTGGTAGAAAAAATCAGTGGAGTGCATCCTTTCTTGCTCAAAAATATTCCTGCCCCTCAACAATAATTACTGTTCTGGTGTGCAACAGCAGAAACTATGATATTTTGTTTTCATAATGTATTTTTTGTTCTCTTACTTAGGCTTTTGAGGATTGTCTTGTTTTTGATGGACTTCTAGAGAAACACAATGACAATCTTGGTCAGTGGGTCATCCTTTCCATCATTATTTTTTTACATGAGATTTATTTTAAGTATTTTCCAGAAATTTATCCCTCTGGGGAGGTTGAGAAGAGTAGTATACAGTCATAAGGTCTAGCATTTTGGACAGCAGGTTTAAAATGCAGATCACATTCTACAGGTCATTTGTTACATATCATTGATTTACCTATATACTAAAGCATCCAAAAACCTTCAAATTGGCTAACCGTAGGCCTAAATATCATTTTTAGGCCTAATGAGGCCCATCTTTAGCATTTATTAAAGTTTTTGGAACAAGTGACCTGGTGTACTTTAAACCTGTTACATTTTGGAGGCCTAAAATCAGATCTTTCTTCCAAGTTCGCATCAATCTCGTACCCAGAGTCCTTGGGCTTCTTGGCCAGCGGGTGTGGGTGAGCGCCCGGAGAGACTCTGGGATAATCGACTTGAACTATATTTTTGATTGGCCGCTTGCGTAACAATGGTAGTCCGACAGGAAGTCGGTAAGTAATTCGGAAGCCCCAGAATTTGGAGGGAGATTCAAAATCTAAAACTAGTTTCAGTGCTGTTTGGTTTTTTCTACCTCAGAAATGTATAAATCACAAAAATAATAAAACGACAAGGTTTGAATTATGTCTTATACCGCACGGGAATTTCCCACGTTGCTAAAAAGTGATTACTGTTGCTATTGCAAAAGTACCGTGGGAAAACATTACATCAGTCTCTTTGAGGAGAAATCCATGGAATAAGGTCTTGTCGAAGCCATTCAGAATTACAGAAACATCAAATTGTAGAAGAAGAGGACATTTGTGTCGTTTCCACAAAAAAATTGTCGATCGTGTTGCTAGCACGATGGCATTCTGAACGATGGAATGTACGCTGAAACACTAAAAATACACTTACCGAAAGCGTCAGAGGTTTCATCTTCACTTGCTCTTACAGCAAGCCAATGATCATTTCTCCAGTTTCTTTGTGTGTAAGGCTAAAATTCTTGTTTCTCGAACACTTTCAACCCGCCATTTCTACTGTTTACGGTTTTCTCTTTTCTGTTTCCGGTTAAACTCAAGCATACATAATAAGACCGGAACCCACGTTTTCTGGGAAAATGGAGTCAATTATCCCAGAATCTCTCCGGGCGCTCACCCGCTGGTCAAAAAGCCCAAGGACTCTGGGTACGAGATTGAGTTCGGATTGGTTCTTTCCAGCTTAAGAAAGTTAATTTTGAGAAAAGTCTTAATACATTTTATTTTTAGTTTCATTTTCCAAATTTCTTGATAGGTTTGGAGTCATTGTAAAATACAGTTGTTCCTAAGCCCTATAGTTTATTCCAATATGGTGGTTTATTAATTCTCTTCAGGGGCAGTTCTTGCAGAATACTCTGGAATAAGGAACAGGGATGTTGAGGCCATGTGTGATTTAGCCATGTACAATTACATCGAGGTAATTGTAAAAGATCATATTAATTATACCAATAATAGATTATTATGTATTTGGCTCAGAGTGTGTTTTTTCTCCTTTCATTTTCGTCTTGCTAATGCTGGATATAACTGTTTTGGGGAGAATCTTTCCTGCCTAGAATTATTTTAGCCAGAACAAATTAACCATTACTATTTGAAGCATATCAGTAATGGTAGGATTATTGCGAAAAATAGCACCAGCCACCACTGTCAGTTTGGATATGATTTGATTTTGCAATATGTGACACAGCATGTCCTTATTTTGGCTGTCACATTTATTTAAGCAAATGCATAAAAACAAAGGACATTCTACATAATTTCATGCAAAGCAACCTAGCTTAATCTGTTAATTTAAGAAGATAATTATGTTTATATTTTATTTCCCCTCGATAAAGTGGAAATTTGGAGCATTAAATCTGTCTTTGTGAATGCATTAACAAATCACTTTTCACCTCCATTCCACAGCTCTACATTTTTCCATCGCATTCCACACTGATAACCATTTTTTGTTTCAATTTTGACAGGCTCTTGAAGCCAATTTTTAAGTTTGCCTTTTTTGACAGATGAGATCCTTAGTCACTTCACCAGTTTTCCTCATGAAGAAAAAATTGTTCAACTTTCTTCACTGGAGTATGCCTAATACATTCATCCCTCTGTACACAATGGTAAGTACACAACACAAGCCAGAGAGTCAGTTGGCATGTGTTAAAAAGAGAGATGCCAGCTCTAGGCCAATCCTACAGTAGAATTTTATCCTTAGTGATTGCTTCAATGTGCAGTGGCATAGCTCGCAATCCCACTGGTTTCCATTAGCTAGCAATTATTGGAAGGTTGTAGGTTCGACTCTTTTATTTCCTTTGGTTCCTCTAGGTGTCATTTACACAGATACCATATCACACAGTGATTGAAAGATCGAACTGGCAAGAGAAGGTTTGTAGTGGTTTTAGAAGTGTAATAATTCTCCTCACAGATGGGATAAAATTAATTTGACGGCTTTTGCAGTTAACAGCGTTTTCTTTTTAGCACTTGGTTTTGAGCAGAAAATAAAATTCTCAATGACATGTTGTCTCCATAGTCAATCAATCAGTTTTTATTAGGTACAGTATTTCATTTTACAAAACACGATGCCCAAAAATAGCAAAGCTACAGCATCTCCTGTAGTTTGGGCAGGTAGCATGGAAATGCCAAGACAATAAAATTCTTTATATTGATAACTCAATAAATAAACAAGAAGTCAGAAATTAACATTTATATTGAAGACTGTGGACCCCTTCTTGTATAATATCTAATATCTAATATTACCTAATAGTTTCTTTAAAGTATCCTCTGCAGACGCTCTCTGAAATGTGCTTTGTTTGTTTTAGGTTGTATGGAGAGCAGCCATAGCAACTGCAGTACTAGCTGGAATAGGAGCAGCCATAACTGCCTTTAGAATAGCTAGCACAGATGTAAAACTGTTTTAAAGTGCTACTGTGACCAAAAAATCAATTCTCATTTTTCTTTGGATTTTAAAACTATGTTAATAACTAAACACTAAGTGACCAAAGCCTTAAGCCTTGATTTCAAAAGGACACTTGTTTATTTTAACTGGAATTTTCCTATTTAATGAATGGCCATTACTAACTTTAAGATCTTGAGAGAGCTGGATCAAGGAGAAAAAATGACATCAAAGTCTCACTT
Organism: Montipora capitata; assembly: GCA_949126865.1. NCBI lineage: Eukaryota > Metazoa > Cnidaria > Anthozoa > Scleractinia > Acroporidae > Montipora > Montipora capitata. Next base: position 26,448,508 of record OX421458.1, on the reverse strand, counting down.
AGTCTAGTTTAAAAATTATGCAATGCATGTGTACACAGCAGAATTAATGTGCAGCCCGGAAGTTTTGGGCTTTCAGACTTTTAAACACGCCTTTTGCCTATATAATAAGCTGTATTTACATGTACATGCTGAAATATTAAGCTAGTGAGTAAATGACGTCACTTTTCCCTGGATCCAACCCTCTGAGGTCCAATCAGTCAGTTTTGAATGTGAGTAATGGCAGACCATGAAATCCAAAGATCAAAATTTTGCCAGTCAGGTGTTAAGCACACACATTTTCAAAATCTGAAGGAAAAAAGGAAGTGATTATTTTATCGCAGTGGCACTTTAAGACCTGCTTTAGTCTTTGGGTTGACTTCCAGAATACAGGGTCACCTAAAAGTGAATGTTATCATTCATCCGGATACAATTCAAGTGAAAGGGTGGAGGACCCAACCCTGAACAGAAAGGGGGGGCTCCGGTTCTCTCTGTCTCACACTTGGGACCGGGCCCTCTCCTCCGTTCCTCGACGTTTGTCACGTGATGGTGAACTATCACGTGACAAACTTCACTGATGAAGACTGATGGTTTCAGTCGAAACGTTTGTTGATAATCAAGACCTAAATTCCGGAAAAAAAGATTTATAAATTGCTTCACAGGGTCACCTATGTCCATGTCATAAATATTTGAATAACAATAGGGATGATTAAGTGAAACTGTAATCCTTGCAGTTATGAATGCAATTTTGGCAATTGCGTGGAGAAGCCTGAAAAATTCAGGACTTCAGTGGGGTTTCAACCCATTAAATAGCGATGCCAGTGCGACACTCTATTCAAAATTGAGCTATGAAGCCACTAATGTTGGGAGCTGGTCGTTTGTGGGTTCAACTGTTCCCGATTGTTGTTGTTGTTTTTTTTTTTCCTGGTTCAAGATTTTTTAACCAGTTGAATTTTGATCTTCTTTTGTTTCAGATTTTCATAATGAATATTAAGCCAATGATACACGGTTCAACATTTGTTGTGTCATGTTGAATGTTGAAATATGCCATTCAACACGTTGAATGTTGTTGAACGATGTTGAACGAAGATAGAGACCAGCTCTATTCCGTTCAACACGTTTGTGCAACAATGTTCAACATTTGTTGAGCAACAAATGTTGCAAGATGTTGAACCATGTATCATCGGCTTTAGACAAAGCAAAATCAAAATTCAGCTGGTTTGAAAAATTTTAAACCAAAAAAAAAAATGAACCACAACATATGCATCAATCTTCAATAGCTTCTGAGTAATTTGCATTTGGTGGCCCTGAATGCTGTCTTTGTTCCAGTACATCTGTTTCAATTTTCTGATATCTTATACTATTGCATGACTTTAGTTAATTACTGAGAATCCAAATCATGTGTGTACTGCAGCAAAACTTGCCACCATTCTATATCAGATCCATAAAATTGAATTAAGCTATAATAGCCAGTTTCTGATCTATTTTTCTATCAGAGAAATACGAACACATCAGGAGGAGTATCACTCCTCGTCAAGTCAAGGTTGAATGTGAGGTGAAGCATTGTGTCCACACACAATGTTAGACTATTTTATAGCAAGGAGTGCAACATGCAAGTTGTCTACACACAGCTGCAATAACTTGTTAAAAACACCACTTACTGGTATTATTTAAAACACTATATTTAAAACACTAAAAACAGTTTCTTTGCACTATTAAAGACTTTATAGCTTTATTTAGTGCATTATGTCATATGATATTGAGACAGTAGAACTACTCATTCTTTGGCAGTAAATAGGACTACAGTTGTTGGTTTCATCCCAGCACAAGCTTGTTAGAACACCACTTATAATATTTATTTAAAACACTGAAAACAGTTTCTTTGCACTATTCAAATTTGGTGTAACCCTCTTGATATTGGAAGTGTATTTTTTGAAGGCTAGGCACATCTTTGCTCATCAGTTTCACATTTTTGGGGTAAAACAAAGTCATCACACTTAATATGCAAAAGGAAGTACTAACTGTATCAGTGGGTATCCTTTTTAGCGTGATGGCTTTTTGGGGAATTGTTAGATTAAAATGTTTAAAAACCAACATACTAGTGAAGTTTTCATTAGAGTTTGCTTAAGGTATTTTAGGTGCAAAATTGGTTCTTCAGAATGCAAGATCATGAAGCATGGTGAAGGCCAGAGTATGGGATACACGTAGCCTCTTTTTGCAAAGGTTTATAAAGGAGATGTAACAGCTCTAGTAAGTTAGAATGTGACTGGCTCGCTACCAGAAAACAAGACTAAACAACAAAAACTGCCATATTGTACAACACCAAATAATAGCCAATTCATGAGAGCTGATGAAAATTTTATACCTGTAAATAACAATAATACAAGGGCACACTACAAATTGGACAAAATTAATGAAATATTTTATTTTTGACATTGTATTTCCCCACAAATGCGAACACATTTCAACCTTCAAAATAATGTTTAAAAGTTAAGAATATCCTTTGCAAGTAAAAAATACAGATGAAAAATAAAAATGACTAGTATTTACAAGGCTAAAAATTTTAAAAAGTAAAAGAACGAACACTTTCGTATAAATATTGATCATAATTTGGTGCATTTTGTATTGAACGGATAGCATACGTAAGCGTGGTGTATGAAAGTGTACTGTAAGTAAACCCATGTTTAAATGAATAAGAGAAGTGATTCTTGGACTAAGCTGGATGATTTAAGCAATAATAATTTATTGTCTCTTACAGACACAAAAAATTTAAGTGGCTGCTACGAGATTAGATGTAATGACCTCTGCCATTCCAGTGCATTCGTGGGTTTGAATCGTGTTGGAGTCACCTAAATATTTAAGGTGTCTCAAAGAGAGAGTCTCTTAAATTGTCGACTTAAGTGCGAAAATCACTTCTCTCATTCATCTGTAACCTTCACTTTAACAGACATTCATTACATTAAACCCATACATGTTTCAAGTAAAGCGACAGTCCTCGGAGTAATGGACACAATTTTAGCAATTGCTTAGAGAATCCTGAAAATTCAGGACTTCAATGGGGTTTGAACCCATGACCTTGCAATACTGGTGCGACGCTCTAACCAACTGAGCTATGAAGCCACTGCATTGGGAGCTGGTCATTTGTAGGTTCTAATATTTTATAAATCATTTCGTTCATTAAAGCCATGTTTGTTGGCTCTTCGGGCTGGAGCCTTGTGTTTTAAGTTTCCTTCACTTCTTAATAATTTCAGTCCAGATAAATGGGATCTCGTTATTCTCAGGATTTTAAATAAAAGACCATTTTAGAATAGTATTAAAGAAAGATCCTAAAATTGTTAAATAGCAGTTTTACAGTTCAAGCATCTTGGACAGCATTTGCAAACTCTTCCTTCACACGATTAAGTAAACATGAATCACTTAGCACTTCAATTGCAGTGAAACATAGAGCTTTTGCTGCCACGATGGTTTGATCATGGGCATGCTGTGTGGATGATACCTCTCGGAAGGGATGTGAGTGATAAGGCACAGATTTGTCGATGCAATAGAGGGGGTGCAACCCTGGGACAACCAAGGAAACATTTCCCATATCAGTGGATCCATCGACAATACTTTCTTGTTCAACTTGTGAGGGGAAAGCTGTACCCATTTGTTCGGCATATTTCTGATACAAACATGCCAAGTTCTTATTAGAGAGCATTCTAGCATGCTGATGAGGATCCCATTGAATATCAACAGTGCAGCCAGTTGCCTTAGCAACAGCCTCAAAGCAGTCATGTACTTTGGACTTGAGGGTTGACATCTCTTTGTTCTTGACAGTTCTGACCCAAAACTCGAGCTTTGCCTGTCCTGGAATGATACTAGGTTGTGTGCCGCCATCGCTAATGATTCCATGAACTCGCCAGTTAGGTTTCATATGTTGTCTTAGCATACTTATGGAGCTGTAAGCCATGACAGCTGCATCAAGAGCATTACACTTTTTACCACAAGGTTGTTCATTTATGTGAGAAGAGTCCCCTCTGTAAGTTACTTCGACCTTGTTAAGAGCTTGGCTGACGTAATGGGCCACATTGAAGGGTGCTGGGTGCAACATCACACAGAAATCTACATCTTCAAAACAACCACTGTGAATCATCTCAATTTTTCCACCTCCTCCCTCCTCAGCCGGGGTTCCCATGGCAACAACCCTGGCCTTCAGGCCTCTTTCAATGGCGGTTTTTAGGCCCAATGCAACTGCGACACCGGCTATAGCGATCAAATTATGACCACATCCATGGCCTATCCCAGGAAGAGCGTCATATTCACAAAGCACAGCAACTGTCGGTCCAGCGTTTTTATTTCCGAAAACAGCCCGGAAAGCGGTCGGCAAAGTGTAATGTTTCGTTACTTCAAATCCTTCATCCTTGAAATAGTCGCTCAAAATGCCGTGAGCAAAGTGCTCTTCGTAACCCAATTCAGGTTTCTCCCAGATCCGCAAACTGATGTTTTGAAGTTCTTTCGCTTTGCTGTCGATTTTGGGAGAAACATCCGAAATAATGGCTTGTAGATGATCAGCCATGATTGATTCGTACGTAAAAAATTTTCACATTTAGGTAGCCAGGCCTTTTTGCTAATTTTTACCACAGAATCACCATTTCCATTCGGTTAAAAATGTGAAAACTGTTCTCAAAAGGAAGAAACATGGAAATGTTTAAAAAAATCAACAAAGCCTACAAATTCTGTTATTCATGGCTGTTAGAACAGTTGATATGAAGTTTCTGTAAGCTAACCTGAGTTTAGGGGCATAGACGTGGACAAGGCTGGTAGACCTGTGACTTGCCGCATGCGCAGTCTCAAAGCTTTAGTATTAAACATAAATCTAAGGCGATTCATCATTCGTTTGTTTAGAGGCATCCATATTCTTCTTTTTTTTCAGCTTTTAATCTTCGCTCAAACTGTAAACTCAAAACAACATCCGACGCCTGTTCGTTGGGAAGGCCAGTTCAGGTCAAACCTCATGATGCATTTGAAAAGCTTTAATCGAATGCTTTTACCGAGCATATTCTTGGCTTTCTTGTATTGCGTCTCAGCGGTCGATGATCTTACAGAATACCGATGCCCTTTCACTATCCACGTCAAGAAAGGACAGATTATAAGGGCAAAGGAATCGTTGCAAAATGGAGCAAAGTTTCTGAAGCACACGGTTGTAGCCGATGCCAGGGAATGTTACAAGTTATGTTGCGAACGCGAAAGCTGTGATCTCGCTCTAATGCAGTACGCGAATTCTAGCAACCCTAAGAGTTATCTTCCAGTTGAGAAGGTTTGCTACATGTTCCACTGTGGAAAACCGACTAAATGTCGCTTTGGAGAGCATAAACACTACGCTACGATAAGTTATGTCAGACCTAACGAACAATTGTTTAGTTTGGATGACAATCCGTCTCAAAACGCGAAGTCGACATACAGACCGTCTGACACCGAAGGTAAGAAAAATGCAAATTGAATTAATTGTTCTGTTGATTTTATAGTGTGTGGTTAGAAAATCCTCAGGAGCGATTCTAGAATACCCGCCTTAAATTTATAAACCTTAAACAAGCTGAAATTTCATTTAAAATAATGCTTGCAAAATTACCGGCGTCCTCTAGACGTGAGAATTAGTCGTGAATGTGATAAGCGCGATTGATCAAGTTATAATTTTTTACATCATTTCCTCAAGTCTCCGCAGATGAGAATGAAATCTTGGAACTATATTTCTTTGGTAGGCTTTCCACTTCCTCGTTCACAACAATTTGTTCGAAGACGTATCAAATTACCTCTAAAATTACAATACGCCACTGAACATGAAGCTCTTTTGATATTAACAATTGCACAGCAGTAATATTGCATCGCTTTTAAACAGATCAGTTTACCGGGGTGTTTTCCCCTTCAAAACAACTCCATTTTCGTGTTTTTTCCATAACATTAATTTGTCGAATACACACTACTAGTTAAAGCCCTCTTGCTAAATAACACTGATTTTAAAGATTTGTTTTCTTGTGCAGAACTTCTATTTTAAACTTATACATAATCAACAACAACTTTATTCACAATTTTCAGCTTCCTACCTACTTAAGGACGGTCCCTACTATTGTTATTGCGCATACGTTCTGCGCATCTCGAGATACTCGGATTTCCTATCGGTGATGCTAACTAATACAGGGATATTTTTGCGCGGTTTAAAACTATCCGGAGAAAGTAGATCTTAGTAATTACTCTTGGTATCCAAAAAGAAAATTGGGGGTAACCATGCATTTTTGAGAGATAATTAAGTTTCATTTTTTTGAAAGAACGCCATACATTGCTTTGTATTTTAAAGCCTTTTACAAATATTAGTCATGAATTATCTTTGAAAAATGCGTGGTTACCCCCAATTTTCTTTTTGGATTTCAATAACACTTGTTAAGATCTACATTTCCTGCATATTCACACACCGGGGCAAAAATATCTTTAATTAGTAGGCACCGTCCTTAAATACACAAAACAATAATTGTTCTTGATTATTCAAATTCTGTTGCACTGCGCAAATTTAATACTTATACTAAATGATAATAATAATAATTATTACAAAACACTATTTACAATTTCTTTCGATCAAAAAGAAGAGCTCTTAGATTTGGTCAGAAAAAAAAAATTCAGTTGATGAAAAACAAGACAAATAATAATCTCGTATAAGAACTTTGTTAACAACAGTAGTTTATGTAGACAACAGTAGTACAATATGTGGTACAATATGTAGTACAACAGTAGTAGTACAGTACAACGGTACAGTACAACAGTAGTACAATATGTAGAACAACAGTAGTATATACATGTAGTACATGTATATGGTAGTGAATTGAGCAAAAGAGTACAGTAGGTTTTTTCACTTGTGCATCATCCGAGAAGTTGATTACCTGTATGACATTTAGAGTACCTAATTAATAATAATGGTAATTGAAGTGAGTGGAGTGCAATTTGGTCTGAAATCATACGTGTGATTTCAAAATCGAAAGAGTGCGCAGCGTGAGTTTGATTAGAAATCACAAGTATGATTTCAGACCAAAATTGCACGACACGAAGTTCAATTACCACTTTATTACATCCATTTAGAAATTACGCAATAATTATTCAATCGCTAAAATACAAAATTTTTGTCAATGCCAATATTTTATTGATCCAGTTGGGGACAAAAGTTGCAAAATTCGTCAGACAATGGTTTTTTTGGTCTTTCATTTTCTTGCAATTTGATTAGTTGTCTTAAACAAGCCTTGAAATTTGATTGGTTGTTTTGTTTTAGTGTTCCTTTCTCATTGGTCGGGGAAATGGTGCGATTTAGAGCAAAAAATAGTGCAATTTGGGAATAAGTCACACTGCTGAGAGCCAATCAGATTGCAAGGATCACCAGTGATTTCTAAATGGATGTAATAAATAATATTATTATTATTAGTTTAGCTTGTAAAGCCTCAGTGGTTCACATGTAGGACGTAAATGCAATCGCAAGCGCAAAGGCAAGAAATGGAAATTTTTTCTTTTTCCTGCATGTGCATTTTGCGCTTGCATTTGCATTTCACACGTGTGGACCAGGGAAATGCAAACGCAAGGTAAAAAAACACACAAGTTCATTCTTGGCCACCATCTTGGAAAGAGGACTTGAACTGCACCTGCATGTCTTACTTCTCTTGCGTTTGACTTGTGAACTTGGTTTGCGTTTGTTTGCATTTGTGTCATATGTGTGACCAGGCTTAAGGCTGTGCATACTTCAAGCAATAATTACTTTACTCTTAAAGTGTCTGTGAGGGTACTACGTGCATTCAGTTGAGGTCACAAGCTTTTATTGTGCCCAGCAAGTACATGTCACTTATGGTGGGATAGGAAAGTTTAGTAGATCATGCTATAATTTGGTAAGAGGGTATGGAGAATCAAAATGCAAGAGATAAATAAGAATGTCAGATGATACAGAATCGTCTCTTGTTTTATAAATATAGTATTACCAAATCCAAAAAAATTGCCTTTATTTTTGCCAGAAATCAGAAACAAATCTCAAAAATGTCCAAAAGCAGAGAAACACAATCCCCCTTAGTAATGTAAGTTTATTGAAAATACTCTGTGGGACATTAAAGATTCCACACACTATTCGAAAAGAGCAGGGCACAGAGTTCCTGGTGTTTGGGCAAACCTGGATTCTCCAGCAAAGTGTGGATGGCTTGTCAGTGGTGTTTAAAAAATTCTTATGCTGTATGAGGCCACATGAGCAAAAATAGCCATAAGTTAACCCTTTGACGTCCAAACCGGCCTAAACCAGCCAGACTTAGTATTTTACTCTGTCTAACGCCAGACGCTTTTACTCGTCAATGGGGAACCCCGGGGCGTCAATGGGTTAAAGGGGACTTTGCCGAGTGCTGGAACATGTAGGTGTACAAATGTAGGTGTCAATGAAGAGGGGTAAGTAAAGTAACACTTTGTGAAAATCACCAGGAAAACTTGAGACCTCCACACAATAGTGCAGTGTATTGAGTCAATGAACTAATAGTAACAAATAAACACTGTTCTTTCTTTGATCTATTTTATTAATAATAATTATTATTGTTATTTACAGGTAGTGATGAGGATGAGGAGGAAGAAGATTTGGGATACAAGTCATACCAGTCTCATTCAAGACAAAAAACACAAGAAATCCAACAGAATAAAAATTTACATAGTTCTTGGAAAACAAAATTTGAGGGAACAAATTCAGGTTATTCAAACAAAGAATTCGGAAAGTCAATATATCACAGTAAAACTGCAAACAAACCAGCAGCAACAAAAAATTTTAAGGAATACGAGCAGCCATTGTACCAGGAAGTTGACAAAAAGCCAGAAAACCCCACAAAGCTTGTGGAGGTTAAGACTAAGGCCTCTGTTTTGCCATTTGAAAGAATCCCCTTAGAGCATAACAAACCCAAGGTTTCCGTAGGTAGCGATGAGGGTGATGCAGACCTAGAGGTGAAAGTTGAGGAACTTACACCTTCAAGGAAGCCTGTCAGTCCACTTCCAACATTTCACCATTGGAGAGAATTTGTTGACAACAACCCAAACTTTCCATATACTATCCCTCTGAACTATGAGAGAAACACACAGAAACCAACAAGAAAAAAGTGGGTTGAGGCACCGAGAACAGAGCACCCTACAAGAAGGAAAATAACAACAAGGAAGGTGGTGAAAACAGATCCAATTAAAGCAACTGAAAAGACGGCAACTGAAAAATTGACAACAATAACAGAGAAGATTAAAACAACAGAGAAAGCAAGGATACAAGAGAAAAATAATTTGCCTGGTATGTATTTGTGACAGACTTCATGTTTATGCAATAACATTTAATATATTGAAAAGCGGAGCTCCCGGGTTATTTATTCTTACAATAAGTTAACCTGGCTTGAACCTGCAATCCAATCGAAACACAGTACCTGGTCTGCAGTCAAGTTTAAAAAAACAGCTGGTCGCGATGAGCTCTAAACTTGAACCCACGATATGGCCACATGATACTGGTCAAATTGACATATATGGATGGTCGTACAGTGACCAGAACCAAATTTTCTCACACAGATGGGTTACCATAATTATTTTCTTACCCATAGTTCTCCGTGCGGGCACACAGACAGAGCTCCGCTATTATCATCATAGTTGTTTGAGCTAGTGACACGGCTCAATATTTTTTTGTGGAGAAATGTTGCAGCTCTCGTTCAAAGAATTTTGATTTTTGTGGATCTATGTGTATCGTCATGTTAATTACTGAAACAGGTCGTTCATCGTGAAGAATGTCGCTGAACAAAGTTGAACGAAAATAGAGATGGCCCCTGTTCTTTCCAACAAGTTGTGATTAATTTTGTGGATCAACATTAACCTGTTTTCCAGTCACAAGAAGCTAGTGACATGGCTTATCAGTGTTTAACCCATAGCCTCATAAGAGTGAGACTGGTAGATTTTCCCTTAACTCCAGATGATTTTACTCGTCATGGGGTCTGCTTTTGGAGGTGAATGGGTTAACAAGATCTACAATCTCGGTCATAAATAGTTGTAACACTTTGCTTGAACAGCAAGTGAAGCACATCAAAGCAATTAATAACGTACCCCTCCTTCTCCTCCCTCCCATCAATGTTGCATTTAGCGGTTGGTTTTTGCACTCCAACCCATAAACATCAACATTGAAGGGGGAGAGGGGGCAGGGGACAAATTGCCGTCTGTGTTACAACATTTGTGACCGAGACTGTAGGTCCACTCAAAAACTATTGTATGTCCCCTTAAATGAATTACTGTTGCCCATTGTTGAATAATGTGTCGTCAGTGGTAGTGATAAGCAATCTTTGGGCTATGCTGTGGATTACTGCTTTTGTGACAAAGTTTTTTTTTTTTTGCAAATTTTTCTTGACGTTTACTTAAAAAAGAAGCACTAGTAATATTCTCATTGTGTTGTCATAATTTATAATCATTGTTATGATTATCATGAATGTCGTACTACCTTTAAAAGTTAAAAAAAAGATTATAATATATTGCTTTAACTTGTAGTAGGTCATTGCAAATACTGTGCAAATACAAGTGTTAACCTTGGGCTAGTGTTATTTATTTTATTTTATTTTTTTATCAGAGAGCCCTTTGATTTATTTTCAATTTCTATAAATGATTATTTTATAATAATAATAATAATAATAATAATAATAATAAAAGCCATGACAAACATTGCTGTCTTGCTTCCATGAAATTTGGAATTCAGGAAATAGAACCATCCAATAGCATCCTTATTATAGAATAGAATCTGGAATATTTAAAACATAAACAGCAACTATGTTCTATTTTCGTTTCAGGTCAAGGTGCCTATACCAAACCCCCAATGCTTCAACTGCCATTACCAAAACAGAATGTTTCAGATGTTGTGGTCATTGAAACACAGCGCCTGAGAATTATAGAGAACAAGGCTGTTCTCCCTCTTGCTATCTTCCTTGTGTTGGCCATCGTTTTATTGTTTGTTGTTGCTCTACGACTGAGAATTGTCAAGAGCAAATTGAAAAGACGGCCATTTGCGACTGATGATGCAGATTACCTCATCAACGGAATGTACTTGTAACAGAATTGTAATATTGATAATTGCCTAGGATCTATTAAAAGCTAATCTACTAAAATGGTAATGGTTCTTTGTAGCAAACTAACATAAATTTGTAAGGTCTCAGATAAAGAAAGACAATTTAGTCTTAAGAGTGTAGGGTACAACGTTGTGGCACTTGCTGTTAAGGGGAAATGAGATGTCTTTATTTTTTTTACTGAACTTGATTCCATTTGAACTTTCTCCCCCCAGTTAATATGGGTTAAGGTCCAGTTTGGCAAGAAGATATGGTTGGAAGCTAATCTGGCTTAGAGATGAGCAAATGCAACTTAACCTTGTAAATTGCTCTGAATGAATGTTAAAAGTTGTCTATTCAATAATCTTCAAAACAGAACAGCACCAAACTGTGTCTTAATGACTATGTTTGTATTAAACCAAGCTACCCAGGGAACCAGATATTTTGTATTTTTCCGCTACTGGAGTTAGGAAAGGCAAATCCTCTTCCAGGTGATAGAACTGACAAAAGTTTATGCTGGTCGATAAAAACCTTTAACTCCACACGGAAAGCTACTTGCACTCTCGCAAAGTACAGTACAAGTGTTGCAGGAAATAACCTTGTGATCAACTCAAGTTACGAAGTAAATTTTGCTATGTACAATAATCATTAAAGGAAAATATGCAACAAGTGGCACAAGATTTAAATATTTCCATCAGTTATTTATGATTACGCTCAAGTAATATTCAGAGGACATTTTCTTTAGACTGGAAATACCCCAAAGACTTGACGGTGTACACAGTAGTAATTAAAATGTCAAAAGAGAAAGACTGGTTCAAAATGGTTGATTTACATTGTGTGTATTAATTTTTATCCAATTTGCATTGGAGAACGTAAATGTACCTTGAATTCTGTAGGTAGAAAATAAAAGGTGTGTTCAAAGAAGCCTTGAGATTTGCATCCTTTTGTGGTACTCCCAGTCTGTTCTGAATGTTATCTAAGGTCCTTGCATGTGTAGTTAGTGATATTCTTGGGTTGCACGTCACGGAAGTGAAAACATAAATCACTTACCATTCAAAAAAATTGAGTCAAGAAATGGAAATGTTATAGAAGAGGAATAAATAAACAACGGGTCCAAGTCTCAGGGCTGAGCGATATTCCATACTTGAGTTATTCGGCGAAATTTATTACTCAAATTTGTAGAGTTTAGTATGGAGGCGCCATGTTGGTGTACTGCTGAAGTACACCAACATAGCGGCCGGAAACCTGTAGAAACATCTGGAATTTAGTTTGGCTGTCTTTAACACTTTCTGCTGTATAATGAGCTAGCAAACATTCGTATAGACACGTCTCCTAGTATATTGGCTGTTTAGGCCACAAAAACACGAGGGGAATCGATGTTTTTATGCAACTGGCATGTTTTTTGAAAGCCGTCAACATGTCACGCACTGTGAAAAACTCTGAAATCCAAACTGCTCTATTTTCGAAACGAAGCCAGTACCAAGCTGAAAACATGCAGACAGATATATTTTTAAAACCTCTTGTAGCTGATCAAGATAAAAACTCAAAAGGCTTCTTAGTTTTGTACTTAATTTTTTTGTGACGTCACGTGCAAACCAAGAATTTTGGTGCAAGAGGCATAAGCCGAGTGGAGAATGGGGAGGTGCGGTACTGCTTCCCATTCTCCACACGGCTTCACTGCTGATTAATTTGCCTCTCGCATCAAAAATACCATCAGCTATGCAGGCTATCTAAAGCCCCATCTGATCAATGTTAACCTTTTTTGCTGGAAGTAAAATGAACATAGTGGCCTCTTTATTAAACATTGTTACCACATCTTCCAAATTAAGTCCCTGGTAACAGTGAAGAACAGCCTCACCTCCACCGACAGTGGTTTGACTGTCGGCTGACATGTTACCGATACATGGGTTGCAGGTCATTGTTTTGCCGTAACTGAGACAACCCAAACCTTTGTAATTCTAACCTTAGGCTTCAACGTTATCTGAGGCGTAGTGTTTAGGCCTAATTACAACATACTTAGCATTAGTAAAGGTTTGGGTTGTTTCAGCTATAGTGAAACAATGACCTGCAACCTGCAGTTTACATCCTCCAACATTTTCCTTCAGTGATCCCAAATTCAAGTCAGTCCATTACACTTTTCAAAACCTCAACTGATGGCCTCCATCCAGTTAGGTTTCTAAACCCTGCTCAGTTCATTTTAATATTGTGTTGATTCTATTCAAGGCAAAACAGCTATGAGCGTTGGATATCAGAGACAAGTACAGAATTCAGGGCCACCACATCCAAATTAGTCACAAGCTTTTGAAAACATTTAGTATGTAGCAATAGACAGTATTTGCCATCCATGAATATGGAAATAAGTGGACCTGTATTCTGTTGTTTAGCCAAATATCTCTATTATATATTTAATCATAACCATTACAATTTTTTCAAACCTGATTGGTGCATTAACTACTTTATTTTTCACTACTTATTATTGTGTAGGGTTGAAATCAGACAGTTGGCTGAAATCGGATACCTAAAATCGGACAGTTTCATCAGCCAATCATATTAAGTGCACTCAGCTTAATCCACCAATGACAGAATTTATCACAATAACCATAGCAACAACCACTTTGTCTTACCCTACCAAACTGAGGATTTTCCAAAATGGACAAATTTGTAACATTAGACAGTGAAAAAGGAATGCATTAATTTTGTTTTCTCGGAAATTGTAATGGTTATGATTAATACTATTGGTAACAGAACTTTATGTCATCCAATTTGGTCCGTAATCATACTCGTAGTTAAACAAATCAGACTCCCACTACGGGGTCGTCCGATTTTGTTAATTACTCGTATGATTACAGACCAAGTTGGACTCCATTCAGTCCTATTACCGTTATAAATTAACTTAAAGGTACTTTTCTTCATACACAGAGAGAGACTCAACTCAAACAGATACATGTATTCAGCTTGAGGCTGCGTCACCATAACTGTTTCTAACTTCTTGAAATGTCTTCATGTATTGTCCCTTGTGTTCAGTTCCTTGACCAGAACATTCTGCTGCAACCAATGTGTCTTCAAGCTTTTGCATAAGTTTTGATGCAATACTCCTTTCTTTCTCACTAAGGAATTTTACCGAAAGATCAAACCTGTTTGTCTTGGATAATTGTTCAAGAATGTACAAGACTTCAATGATACCTTTGTCCTCCAAACAGCTTTGTAAGATGACAAGAAATTCACCCAAATATCCCATACATATTTCTGCCTTGAAAATTCTACCCAGTTCCTCACCACCAATTTTCAGCAAAAGTTTGTATTTTTCTTTGTCTGTTTTACATTGGCGTTTCCAGACTTTGGTGAACTCGTGAGCACTTCCAGGAGTTTTCAAAATGGCAGGTAAAATTTGCTCAGAGCTTGCTGGGTTTGTTACGACCTTACTTTGAGCATGTGGATTCCAAGTTTGCTTGTGTGAATTTTCACCTGTTGGTAAAGACAAAGGAGACAGGTACTTCATTATGGAGAGAAATGTGGACTACTACAGCTACTGCTGTTGCTGTTGCTGTTGCTATAAATATCATGTATAGCTACTACAATCCCCTTATGAACATCATACATTGACATCCACACTATACAAAACCACTCATCTTGATGGTCATCTTATATCGTGATCATATCCTTGACGTCACCTATTGTCATTAATGTGCCAACCAGAGCCTCATTGGCTGTCGAAACAAAGTGTCTTTTGTTTTTGTGGCTGGCACATTTGAATAGCAACAGCAATGTTTGTAAACAGATATTTTTACCACAATTGCTTGTAATCTCGCAATCTGATTGGCTAATTTGCAGTTTTCCATAAGAGTCTAGACAATGCTGTACACGTCATGCTCGCATCAATTTGTCACACAATGTAATAGCTAATCAGGAACGCCGATTTTGGGAAATAAACCAATCATATTGCGAGAAAGTTATAGACAACGCTTGCTTTTTCTTTGTGTCATGATTTTGGTCACGCTCTGAAATAAAAACTTTCTTTGGCGTTGAATATTGTGGTAAAAAACAAATCGAAAGTGGTTCAGTGTTGTCTGTACTCTTATCGAACAACAATATTCATCATCACGGTGGTCAAAATGTGATGACGAATATCGTTGTAGATAAGAGTACAGACAACGCTGAACCACTTTCGATTTGTTAACTTCCCTGTAGTTCCTAGGAATGGTCCAAGACCATTTATAAAATAATTAGGATAGTACGTGCACACTCATTGGTCAATAGCTGTGTTTAGATGAGAGTATGGAAACACAGCTGTGACATCACACAAATTTTGATTGGTTATGTGTTGTCAGACGTGCATTTTGATTGGCATATGCACTGGCCAAGTTCTTGTCAACGAGTTTATAGCAAGAAATGATCTTGTTCAAAACACAGCCTCAATTTTTGTATTTTCAGGTCGACCCCTTACTACCAATTCTGGTTGGCGATCTGTATTAGAACTGCGAGATAACACAGCTTCTCTCAACTTTCCTAGTGACGTGGAAAGCGTTTAAACCTGTTTCAACTCAAGTAATGTGACTGACCTGTAATGTCTTTACGGTCCAACGGTTTCAGATGTGCTGCACTGACGATATCCCGAAACTCCTCGTAACTGCCTACTCGCTGTTCCACAGCTCGAAATTTAGCGCTGTTTTCGCGATCGTACTTTTCATCTGCTTCAACAGCTAAAGCAAGCTCCCTTTCAAGTTTACGAAAATCAATTCCTTCTTCCTCATTCATAGTTTTTCAACCGGTAAACAAAACAGGTATACACTCCAAAATCTACTCCAAGACTACAACAAACGAAAGAAGAGTAGGGAATGGGACCTCGTCACCAGGCCGTATTAGGGCCGATTTACACGGTACGATTTTGTCGCATGCGACAAGCTCTCGACAGGCCTACGACATGACTTTACGATTGTCGCAGCGTTTTAAAACATGTTTTAAAATGCTACGACATTTTTGCAGACGTACACAACAATCGTATATCATGTAGTGAGCCTGTCGTAAGCTGTTGTCGCATGCGACAAAATCGCACCGTGTAAATCGTAAATCGGCCCTTAGCAATACCGTGTTCATATTACTCACGTGACCAAACAGAAACGGCCTAAAAACTTGGAACAGTGCAAGAACACTCCAATGTATAAAAATCTGTGGCATGGATTTAAAGAATAAATTTTCTTTAAAAATTTCACCTTTCATTTCTGCAAACGACAATCCCATGCTACAGATTATGAACAATGGTAAAATGGTTCCTGGTTCGGATGAAAAAACCACTGCTTTGTTTCTTTTCACTGTAAAGAAGTTTTTAGACGTTTTTTGTCACTGAAACGCGCGGTTGGGGACTGGCACTAGATTTGCATACGTTAGATGTGACCGATTAAAGAATTTCGCATGACCTGAAAATTGCTCTTGACTTAATACATTCCTTAGCAACCACTGTCTAGTCTTTCTGCAGTTAAAGTTCACCCCCCCTTAAGGACTAAATTAGTTAATCAAACGTTAATTTTTATTACGTTTATTTACTTTTTTCACAGAAAAGGAGACTAATGTTTTCGCATTGCATATAATCAAAGAACAACCAAGGCTTGGCTTAACACCTAAAGCCAGAAAGATTGCAGTCAATTCTTTTGCAAGTTTAACACTTCATACAGACCAACCACTGAACATTCTTTAAGTGGTGCGTACGTGTGTGTGTAAAACATATGAAGCCCGGGCTTTTCCCTGAGTTTAGTCGAAGTTTAATTGCACTTCTCGAGTTAATTCCCAATGAGCTCCAATGAATAAAAAATGAGCTTCTCTAAACTTAAGATTAAGACTTTACAATTACAAGAACAATGGTTAAAGAGAGATGTTTACAATTGTTTTTATTAAAAAATGCGATTCCATTTCAACTTCAAATGTATTGCCAAGCAAAAGTTACAACAAACGGCTTCGAAGAAAATGACGCTTCCAACTTCATACGATGTGGATAAAGCAAAACGTCTGAGTACAAAACTACTAACGAAATCATATTGCTTACTTTGTCGGTTGGAGTCAATATTCACGGGGACGCTAAATTAATTTTGGAAAGAGATAACATTTGGTTTTGCCGCGTAATTTACAATGGAAACAGAACCTCGGTACATCAAAGTTAAAAGGGTTTATCGAAAGCCTCATGCAAGAAACTTCAACGAAACTGAGAACGCCAGTTTATTATTAGCCTCAAATGATGTCCATGAGCAAGGAGCCAGGACTCTGGATACCATGTTCTCTGTAGTTCAAGTTACAGGAGCTAAGAACGAAACAAAGGAAGACAAACTTGGAGTCTGGATAAATCACGGGGGCAAAATTTCCTCTAAGAGAAAGATCTCGAGTCCATGTTACACTTTCATTCAGTCACAAGAAATCGCTCAAAACAAGAGTTTTCAAACAAACGAATATCGTGTATTGACCAGGAATCGGAGTGGAAGCGGGTCTATGGTATTTCCTTCCATGAACAGCAAACGACAGCACTCCAATTTTTCGAGTGAAGAACAAGTTAATCCCATATATTTGCCTTCAACAAGGTATGATTTTGAAACGCCTGGACGTTGCACCCCTGATCAGGAGACAACGGGAGATGTCAAAAGTCGATCTCGTAAAGTATCTTTTTCCAACCAGTCCATGTTACATTCCGCTGTATCACGTGACGATGTTGCAGAGCTAAGCGATTTGATTGACAATAACGGAATTGACCTCGATCTCCCAGATGAGGTTGGCATGACTATGCTTCACCGCGCTGCTGTGGACGGAAGCCATCGCTGTCTTAGTTTTCTTCTTTCTCGTGGTGCTCATGTTGACGTCACTGATCACGAGGGCTGGACCCCACTTCACGATGCAGTCTTTCACGGGCAAACCCGCTGCGCGTTTTGTCTCCTTTCTGCGGGTGCTGACGTGGAAGCAGAAACCAAGAATTTCCTCAAACCAATTGAAATGGCTGCTAGTGAAGATATGGTTTTGCTCGTTGGAAGAGCGATGGCTTCGAACGGTACTAGGCAAAATCCGAACTATGATAAAGAAACACTGGTTTAAATGGACTCGTTTGTGATGAAAAGCACGAGTGATGTAATAAGCGTCTAAAAATTGCTCGTGATAGGTCCAGATGAGACACGTAGTGCAGTATGTATTTAAAAACTAAAATGAATGACACTACAGATGTCCCCTCTGCAAAGAGTTGACCTCATTAAATGGGCTTGCTTTACTCGAAAACGTCTGTGTATCGTGGATTACATGGCGTTTGCACGATGCGCACATTAAATTGAACACAACCAAGAAAAAACAAAGGGTGCGGGGGGGGGGGGGGGGGGAGAGGGCATCCCCCATACATGCTTTTTTCCATAGGTAATATTGCTCAAGTTAATTTGTACAGATCCCAAGGAGATTAGGCAACAGCCAATCATATGGCAGGAACTGATGTGTTCCGCGAGGATAGCCCACGCTCAGAGAACACATTCCCGCCATATGATTGGCTGTTGCCTAATCCCCTTGGGAGCTGTGCAGCGTGGGAGTCGATCTAAAAATAACTTGAGGCATATTACCTATGGAAAAGGGCATGTATGGGGGATGCCCTCTTTTCCCACTTTATTTTCTCTTGACATAACCAGGGGAAAAAATCATTTTGCTTAATGCAAGTTTTCTTCTATTTAAGAGTGTAAGCTACGACCACCGTTTTAGGCTATGAACATCCTTTTTCAGTGATGATGCTTAACGTTCTAAATTGAGATATGATCACATTGATTTTCCTTCAAAAATTGCCTGCTCCCTCCCCTCCCCTCCCCCCCCCCCCCCCCCACCTACACCGTGGCATGAAATGTACAGTGAAAAACTGACAGTAACTATTAAAATTGTACACTTATGATTTATTCACATTGAGAGTCACGTTATCATTTTCGTAAGAATTGGAACTGAAAATCAATGATATCATTTGAGACAAAAATTGTAAGAGACAAGCATCATACAAGGCATGGGAGTTTGGTTTCAGCTATAGACAGCCGTTAACATGTTGCTAGTACAGACGAGATTGCAAGTTTAATTTCACCAAAGTCTGTCTCTGTCAATAAGTTACAGAGATCTCCCCCAACACTGTGAAGCGCTTACATCGCAGAAGACCAAAATGAGATAACTGTTTCTCTGATGCTGATCCATTAATTTAAGAAGAAATTTGAGATTACTCGCTCGGTACTGCGATATCATGATCCGAAAATAAGATAAGTCACTTAATATAAAGTTTCTAAATGAAACCCTTTTACAAGTTTTCTATTTAGATCTACCTTACACACGAAAATTTCAGAAACAGGACCATAGCAAAGAAAGGCCGAACAGTTGAGCTGCAATCATTTAAATGCAGTCACAGTCTTGCATGGCATTGCGTAATAAACAGCACCATGGTACTATGTTCGTGTTCAGATTGCCTTTATTTAAGCGAATTACATAATATAAATCTTTGCTGATAATCCTACAGGGAAAGGCTTAAGAGAGGAAGACGAGAAGCTGGAGCTATGGCGAGCTGTAAGCTTGTGTTTTCTGCATGAGCACATTTTATGTTCCTAAATATGTGCAGTGTTATTTTGCTGACTTTGTGACGGGCAATATAGGAAAGTCTGACATGTGACTTTTGCACCGGGAATGGACTAATTTTCACGTTATATAACGAAGTCATGGGCGGTGTTTGCAACTTAAACAAACAATAAAAACAATCAAGTCCTAGGAATAAAGGAACCAGATGGTAAACTGGTATTGTTGAGTTTAAAACGGCGGCTAAGTTCAAAGCTCTGAGAGATTAACCACAGAATCCTTCCATAAGAAATGATATGTCGGAATAGAGAAAAACAATACCCAGATAGACGTTTCAAGGGACCAGAGGTACTTTGCATTTATATTGAAAACATAAAAAGCATGCTTTTTTTTCAACAATTTCTTGGTCATTTAGCCTGGTTTTCTGGATGACACCTAGTTCGTTAAACTTTTCCTTTAAATTCTGGGAAATAATTAATTTAGACCGAGTAAAAAAGTTTTATTGAACTGTAAGTAAAAGTTTGCTCTTAACAAAGAGAAAAGTAGGTTAAGAACAAACAACACGAGTTTTTTTCGTAGAAAGAATTTACATCCGAGTCATCAACTACTCACATTCCAAAAACTTGTCGTCACCAATTTTTCGTCTTGGACAGAACAGGTTGCTGAAATGACAATAATTTCGTGTGCTATACCTTTCAGATTCGCCAATAGCTTTGAAGTGAATTTTTGAATAGGATAAAGTACGGGATTTACGTCAATAAATAACAATGTAGTCAGATGAACTTGATTCAGTTGTATTGTATATCTGTTTAGCAAACAAAATCGTTTCCACGCGGGCAGAACAGGCATAAGTGGCTACGTTTGCCGCTTGATTGCTGTAGGAGCTTAATGTTTTAAAACTCCTGAGGACGTGAAGAGAGTAACGAAATCGAAAAGTTTGGCAATCAAAGGCTTATGTGCTTCAAGATACGCCACATTGTTAGTTTGTTGCCGTCATCATACAGGATCACTTTGAAAGAACTTGAAGCTGCTAACTACTTTGATTGATACCTTTGTAAACATGACGCAGGCTTTACACAAGGCGTGTGAAGAAGGGAGTTTGCTTTTGGTGTCACTATTGTTAGAGAGAGGAGTCGATGTAAACTCGAAAGACAAACAAGGAAAGACTCCATTGCACATCGCTTCAGCAACTGGAGATAGGCTGCTAGCAGAGTTGTTATTCCAGGAAGGCGCGAATCTCTCTTCGGTGTCTTCATGTGGTGAAATACCATTGGATTGTAGCTGTGACGAGGATATGACTTTCCTACTCGTACGTATGATGGCACGAGAGGGAAACGGTCAACTTGCAAAAGAGAGATTACAGCTTGAAGCGCTATCGGATAAAATCAGAGAGAAAATTACCAGAGAACTGGAGTCGACGTCAAGTCGCAACAAAGCGAGTCCATTATCTCAACTTTTGGCCAAACGAATTGTTGCCAACCTTTGGGAGACGGCGGATGGACAGCTTTCCAGTATATCCAACATGTCTGACTGTAGCAGATTAAGTGAAACAGAGTCCGGTTTCTGTGAAGCAGAGAAATCTTCACATAGATCCTCTCTGGAGTCGGTCATGACAAACTTGTCAGTTTCAAGCGGCTTCGCTTCCGTAGATGGGTCTTCTCCGCATTTTAACAGACGCGCAACAACCCCACTTACTAAACATGAATTAGCTGCGATGAACCGTTCCGCGCTTAGGTCGAAAAATCGCACTGCATCTGACCCACAAAAAGTGATGGTTAAGCGTGCTTTGACGTGGAATAGCACCAGAGGAAAGAAATCATTTCCACCGCTTAGACAGCGCGTTAAAAAACACGTACAGTTTCCAGCTGACGTTTTATTAGAAATAGCAGTCAGAAACGACGACTTCGTCGAGACTTGCAATTTAATAAAATCTGGTAAAGTTGACTATAACCGTGTTGGGTGCAACAGCCTAACACCACTACATCGCGCAGCAATTGATGGCAGCTACAAGTGCCTTCAACTCTTAATCGATCTTGGAGCTAATGTTAATATTCAAGACGAACAGGGTTGGAGGCCGTTACACGATGCCGTCTTCCACGGACACGTCCAGTGTGCCGTCGCCTTGATAAACGCTGGCGCAGACCTGGACGCCGAAACAGATGATTTTCGAACGGTTTTAGATTTAGCGGAAAATGGTAGAATGCTCCGAACAGTTGGAAGAGCTTTGATTTTAAAAAACTGCGATGAAGACACAACTGAAATAACTTCGTACTTCCAAGACGAAGTATTTGAAGAAGTGCTTAATCCAGACAGGGAAACTTGTGTATAATAAAGATACATTTGATCGTGATCATGAAAACTCCACTTTTGTTTTCAAGCCATTTCAGTGAGCGCCGAAACCACATTTTTGTATCACAAAAATGGTCTTAGAGAATTCGTTCTTAAAAATGTACAACAAATTGGATGAAGTGATAGTATAATAAAAGAACTCTTTGTGGAGAACATCTTTATAACGAGGAAAAGGTTTTGACGACAAGATGAGCAAAGAAAGTGAACCATTACTTTAAAAACGTAGCTACTAGTCCAGTTACAAGGTACTTCGACCATATCGTACAAAGAGAAGGAAATAAGAAAATCGCCGCAAAGGACTTAAGACAGCTCAAAATTGTATTTTGAAGACACATTCTGTTGACGCTTCCTTTGTCGATACTTAAATCGTCTACTTCTCAGTACAATAAAGCATATAGACGTTTGCTATTCCTTTCGAGTCAGATTTTTCGATGTTTGACATATTAGGATTTGTCCAGAAAAGTTTGTAGCCCAAAACGATACTAAAAAGCTTCACTTAGCAACCCGATGATATCACAAATTCTCTAACGAAACTTAAATGAAGTTCTAAACTGTGTACAGAATGGTAAAGAAATGGTAATTCAATTTATTGTTTTCAATCTGGCTTATTGAGGTGAATAGTACAAACGTACAAAGGTTAACTATATTTTGAAAGAGTGTTCATGTATTGTACTTTTCCTTCGAGCCAATACGTGGTTTTGACGCTACGTCATGTTGGTAGACAGAAACAAAAGATATCCCATTAACTTCTTTTGTTCGTCCACTAGTCTTTGTACATTACTATAGATGCCGGTTTGCAAACAATCTCAAGAGACACCGATAACGATGATGTAATGTAGAATTGTTGATTGACGAACATCTTTTGAGAGGTGTGCCACATTACTCGCGTTCATAACTGGCCTGTAGGCAACAGGTGTTGGATCGAAGAGAGAATGACGTTAAAGACATAAGACCTTTTTGTATTCTGTGATAATCCAAAAGTCTTCTCAAGTTGTGATTGGCTTAAAACGAACACGTTACCGACAGTGTAAACCAATAAGAATCCGACCTAAAACGCCGAAGAGTCTATCATGATTAGTTTTGCCAAACAGTTTGACTACTGGACAGGGAAATTTGACAATTTGCTAGTCAAAGGATAGAATAAATAAACTTAAGCTGGATCGTTGAGGAGTGCAGCAAGAAATGTAACATCAACTGGGTTTATTAACTGAACTCGCACTGGCTATCGGCTGGAGTTTATGCTACCGGATAAAAAATTAAAACAAGATATTTCGAGCTGTATTCCCTTCAGTCAGCCCTCTTTCTGCTGATTAATATATTAATGCATCGATTGTAAAACGACGTACAATAAAAATATTATACGGTTGTAGTGAATGTTTTTGTTCGTCGTATTCGAGTTTGCTCTCAGCTTATTCGATTGGTTGTTATTCTGAGTTACCTCTGGTGAAAAATAAACAAAACGGCAGATGTTCTCTTGTTATAATCAATATTTTAACCTACAGTTGCTACTTTAGCTTATTTTGCTAGTAATTTCGTATTCTGTTCATAAATATATCCTTGGTTACTTTATTATAACCAAAATGTATTGTTTGACTATCAGGGGCAATATCAATGCAATTTTTCTAACAAATTCGTTTTCTCCTCTAGTTAAGACGGAAATTATCGTTTTAGAGGACACATATTTGACACTGGGTTTAGACAAAAATAAATACAGGTGTTTTTTTCTACACTCTGTATGCACCAAATAACAGCGGCGCCAGTAAAATCATGGCTTTCTCGAGCTCAAGAAGCAAAGAAATGAATGATGTCTTATCGGCCTATTTAAAGATCAAGGGAATAACTTCGGAAGGGATACCAGCTTCAGAGCTTCAAACAATTTACCATAATTTACGGCCAGGAAATTCGATCAGCTTGCGCCAAGTTTCAGCCGCAATCGAGACTATCTGTTTCAGCGATTTGTGTTTAAGGGAAGAAGTTATTGATGTCTTAAATGAAATCGATCGTCGAAGTTTTCTTATGCGCGATTTGGTGTGGGAATTTGAAATGTTAGATCAAGAAAACAAAGGAAGTATAACCGAAGAACAAGCTTGTTTCTTGCTGAAAGCTGTGCATGGCGAGTCTGCAAAGACAAAGATTAGAGAATTTCGATCCAGCCGCTCTCTGCCTGGATCAAGAGTTTGGCTGCAAGAGTTGGAAGTTTATCTCTGTGATCCAACTGATTCTGAACTCTCAGATGAACACGAACAAGATTTGAAAACTTAACAAAACACTAAAACAACAACGAGAAATTATCCAGCAAACAACATTATGGAGTAGCAGACTTACGTTGTGTACACTAGTAATACTAATGGCGTAGAATAATTAAAGAAAAAAATAGATTAAAGATTCACATTAAACTTCAAAAGAAAATATGTAGACAACTTTCTTTTAAAACAAGTAGTTACCACCTCTCTCGCGATTACTTTGGTAGGAATTTCAATAGGGGAACTCGCTTATTGCAAAACGGTTTCAAAGGTGGCTAAAATCGCAGTAAAATCTTAAAGGCAAACGCATAAACAGTACATAATAAAGCAAAATTATCGATGCGCCTGACGTACAGTTAATTCCCTAGGACAAAACGTTTGTGGTGGTGAACATTACAACTTAAGACGTACGTCTTTTGAAATTAAAACTGTTAGAAGGCCTGCCTTGAGGTGGCAAGAATGGACTGCACTTGAAATGGCAACTTGACTGCACTTGAAATGGCAACTTAGGTTTCAACTTAGGTTGAAATGGCAGAGTGTTGTCTCAATGGCCAAAGAATTGCGATAGGTCTGTTTAATGGTGGATTTTATTTGCGATTAGACGAGAACAATAACTGAAAATGAGAATTAGCTGAAACAATACTGGATCAGTTCCAACCATGTTTTTCAAAAAAATTCCCAATGCAAAAAAATGAAAAACACGATATCGCGAGCGAAAAGTAAGCGAGTAGAATATGTCTTAAGGACGGTGCCTACTAATTCAAAAGTATTTTTGCACGGTTTACTGAATATGCAGGAAAAGCAGATCTTAACAAATGTTATTGAAATCCAAAAAGAAAATTGGGGGTAACCACGCATTTTTCGAAGATAATTAATCAACAATATTTGTAAAAAGCTTTAAAATACAAAGCAATGTATGGCGTTCTTTTCCAAATTGAAGCCTAATTATCTCTGAAGAATGCGTGGTTACCCCTATTTTCTTTTTGGATACCAAGATCACTCGGTAAGTTCTGCTTTCTCCGCATAGTTTTGAACCGCGCAAAAATATCCCTGTATTAATAAGCACCATCCATAGGAAATTCGAGTATTTCGAGATGCGCAGAACGTATGCGCAATAACAATAGTAGGCACCGTCCATAATTTTAAATTTTAAAGGCAGCTGCGAGGAAAGCATTTGGCGCATATGACACTACGTCATCAAGATGGATTAAAGGGAGATGTTAATGGCGAGGAACAATCTTCGTCAAGAGATAGTTCCGATGATGACTCGGGGATATTCGGAAAAATCCGAATGCTCCTGAAGAGGAGTGGAGCCCATGACGTTAGGGTGATTTAGCAACAGAACGGGAGCCTCAGTTGACGACTTGAGGGCGCGCGGAATAATCTGATTCTACTCTAATCTGACCTAATATGAACACTTTTTTTGCGCGCGGCGCCGTCAACTGATGTTCCCGTTCTGTTGCTAAATCAGTCTATTTCGATTACTTGTTCGGATGCTTCAACCTCGTTCCCAGGGTCTCTTGTCGATGACGACAACGGACACCCTGGGAACGAGGTTGCAGAAGCTCTACTACTGAGTTACGAAAGAATCGCGGGAGTCCCCATTTTCAAACATGAAACACTTCCTGGACACAATGGCTCTTGCCTATTTGGGCAAACGTTACAACTGAAGACTCCACTTCCATGACTAATATATTCCTATATTCCATGACTAATATATTCCTATTTTTCACGTTGCCATGTTACCACCAATAGCGTAACTCCTACTCTACTATAAAAACTACACGTAACCCACAATTCCTCGATTCGCTCTCATGAAGGGCCAGCGCTCGAAACGTCAGCTTTTAGAATCTCTGTACGGTGGCCAATTTACATTGTCAACTCCGTTGATTAACCAAATTTTTGTATACTACTTCCCCACCGACGCAGCACCACAGTTTCTTTAGAAACTACCCCCTTCATCCACTTCCATGACGTTTGTCTCTTGAGGATGACTTCGCTCAGGATTTTGAAACGTCATTCAATGTCACGAATGCAACAGTCCATCTCAGGAATAATCTCATTTGGATGATCTTACTTCATCACATTTTGATAGCTGGAGTACCCAGAGAAAAACCTCGTGGTGCGGAGTAGAGAACCAACAAACTCAACCCACATATGACGCCAGGTCTGGGAATCGAAGCCAGGCCACATTGGTGGGAGGCAAGTGCTCTCATCACTGCGCCACCCCTGCACCTTAATACAATACAATAAATACTTTATTGACCACTCCCCATAGGGGCTTTTCAAGACCAATGAGATACAATAAACAAAATGACAGAACACAACAACAACAAGTGTTAAGAATCCCAACTGGTCGGAGGCAAAACAGTTGGCTATTTTACAAGTGTGAATAGAGTGTAGTGTAGCGTGAAGTGCTAGATTTCTATCCCATATGAACCATGTGAGCGTTAGCCCCACTGATGGAACTGGGCCCACACAAGGACAGAGAAAAACTCTGACCAGGGTGGGAATTGAACCCATGCACGACCTTCGGTTTAGATCTCCGCCGCTCTACAGACTGAGCTACAAGGTCAGACGGGAGCAGGCCATGGGAACTGAAGATGTTTAAGTGGCCGAGAGGTTGAACCAGGGACTACCAGGAACAAATTCAACACGTGGTCAGAGCGAGTCTTTAAGCCGGGAACTCTAGATCTCAAGCCAAGCGTCCTAACCATTGGGCAGCACTGTCTTAACATCTAGTTGTCGTGATTTCTTCTCGCTTGTTACAGCCTTCAAATTGTTCAAATTCCAAAATTAAATTTCTAAAAAACCTCAACATTGCTGCCACCACTCCAATCAACATCAACATCTACGGAGAACATTAATTGTTATTTTTTTGCAGTCTACGGTAAAGTTAAAGTCATTTAGATTAACATCTGTAGTTCCTTCAGCTATGAAAAATTTGGTTTTATCAACGGAGTTGATTATGTAAATTGGCCACCGTACAGAGATTCTAAAAGCTGACGTTTCGAGCATTAGCCCTTCGTCAGAGCGAATCAGAGCGAATCCAATTGAAGGGCTAACGCTCGAAACGTCAGCTTTTAGAATCTCTGTACGGTGGCCAATTTACATTATCAACTCCGTAGATAAAACCAAATTTTTGTATACTACTTCCCCACCGATGCAGCACCACGGTTTCTTTAGAAACTACCCCCTTCATTCATTTGTCCTTCAGCTACGAGGCTGGTATCAATGAAAGCCCACATTGCACCCTTTACCCCCTCCCTCTGTCAGTGCTCTATTTTATGGATATTTAAAGCCATAGCTACATGGATTAGAGGAAAGTCGAAACAGACATTGAAGTCACCAAAGGTTGAACTGGGAACCTCTGAGCTATGCCCGCTCCAAAGACAAATCGCCATTTCTAACCATTTCCTGCTATTCATTCCCTGCGCTCAACCAACATCTTCAATAAAGCCTCCTGAATGCTACTTTGAATTCCCAAACCAGTTAAAACCTGATGAGGATCTGGATGATGTTTGATCAATTCTGACAAAGCACTTAAATCCTCCTCAGACAACAAGTCTTTCACCAGCCTCTCAGACTCCTTTTTCAGCTTCATTTCTGCCATCTCTCTTTCCTTTCTCTTGGCCTCAACATCTTTCAAAGCAAACTCCACATCAAGATTTTCCATTGCAGCATAATAGTGAAGCTGTTTTGCTCTTCGCCTTTGTTCAACATCAAAATACCATATAGTAATTGCATACCTTGTAAAGTATGCAGGTAATACCTCATGAGGGTTTCTTACATCAGCCCAAAACATCAACAATCTGTTAAGAAATGGCTCCACATCAATGTTATCACCCCCTTCCCTATAAATTCTAAGCTTTCCTCCAGTACCCTCAGCCCACCCCTGGTTAAGGTAATAGATGACAGTCAGACACCTGCCATCTCCATCTGGGTTATCCACATGCCTTGTATACCCAGTCCCGTTGCCTGGGTAACAGGCCACCATCGCTTTTGCGCGTCCCTGGATACAATATCCATTTAATCCATCTGGTATTTCACCACATGAAATCACCAAGCTATCTATGAATTCTATTAACTTCACAATGTTTGGAACATGTTTTTCATTTCCCTCCAGCCAAGTAATTCGATCTCCCCGTATTCGTTTCTCTGTAAATTTCTCCTCATCTTCAGAGGCTGTTCTTCCTCCACTTAGCATTCCATCTTGAAAAACACCTGAACTGTGCAGTTGTTTGACCTCTTTCAAGATATCCAGCGCGTTATTGTCACCAAAGAGATCGTCAATGACACAAATATTGCTCTCTTTTAACGATCTAGAAACAAATTTTGCAAGACTTGACAAGTCTTTCTTTGAAGGTTGTGGAAACTTTTTCTTTAAACTTGAGGCTGATATTGCCTGAGGTGCCTCACAGAGAGGTTTGTGAGCTTTCCAGTGTAGTCTCTGGCATTCTTTGTTGCAGTAAAACACAGTTTTGCATCGGGAACATTTTAGTAAAGTCTGCTCTTTGGACGAACAAAACCCACAATACGCCATTGTATGTCTTTATTCGTGCTAATCACCCTCGGATGTTTATTTCGAGGAGGAATGGGGACTTATGACGTAGCCTTGTCTATAAAACCGCTGCACACAAAGATAAACAGGAACAAAAAAAATGGCGACCAGCTGTGTGTTATTATGATGCCTCTTTACCTTCGTTTTACGTTATTCTCTCTGTTTATTTTTGAAGCAAAAAGACAGAATTTGGTAGTATAATTCTTCAAGATGGTTCTTGCGGACTTAGGACGTAAAATCACCACAGCTCTCCGCTCCCTCAGCAATGCAACGATCATCAACGAGGAGGTATGAAAGATGTCTCTCCATTTTATTTTTATACTACATTCTGTTAGATCTCCGATTCCTTTGGCGCATACAGCTATTCATATTATCAACTAGTTTAACGCATAAGTTGTTGGAATGACGAAAAGAAAAATCATTTCGAGATTGCCCAAAACAAATGTTGAATTTGCGTTGGTTTTCTGTTGTAAATATAATTAAGTCTTATAAACCCGTGATCGTTTTGATAAGGTGGTGTTTTGACCCTTGGGTAACTCTTATTGGGTGCTTTGATTGTTATACACACAGTCTTGTAGCAAAAGTCAAACAATTGGCTTTGGTTGGTTTGGAGAAAAAGGACGCCATGAATCGAGCGAGATGGAGAGTGGGAGTTAGAAAGATTGCTGACAAAGTGGGGTAAATCCGGCCACCCTCGTTTATGGGGATAAACCCGGGTCAAAATTGGATTGATGATGATGATGGCTGAAGCAGAAAATACAATAATACTCTTTGTTTGTCGACCCAAATTTTGAATAAGCATTGTTTCCTATTTCTCTTGGGACTTACAATGTTCACAAGAGAAAACAAAAAACAATGCTTATGCAAGATGTGGAGGGACAAACAAAGAGTATTATGGTACTTTCGGCTTTGGTCAATTGCCTTGCCCTAATATAAAGGTTACTTTAAACAGACTAATCGAGCTTTGTACTGGTCCAAGTGAAGGCAGAAGAATGTAATATTTTCTTTGAACACTTGTTTATATAGAGATCCAAACTGCGATATGGTTAGCTTACTTTCCCGTGAAAAAACGTGTTGGCCAGTTTTGATTAGAATGCTTTCATTTTGTGGTATATTATGCGCAACAAGGTGTCTTTTAGGTAACCCTGATCTTGAATAAAATTTAATATGCCTTATCACTGACTTGGTGAAAGAGGGGTTTTGGTAAGAGTTTTAACTGCTAAAGTATCCTGTGATGTCAGGGACACAGGAACTATGGAAATAAACACCATACGGGAACAGAACATGCAAAAATAGTTGGAAACTTTTTGAAATACATGTATCAGACAAAACAGTAGAAGTTTTTGTTACTTATTGATATCAAGTGAAGCTATGATCCTCGCAGTTATGAACACGTAGAGAAGCCTGAAAAATCAGGACTTCAATGGGGTTTGAAACCATGACCTTGCGATGCCGATGCGAGGTCACTGGTTCAAAACCCGTTTAAGTCCTGAATTTTGCAGGATTCTCTACGTAATTGCTAGAATTGCGTTCATATCTGTAAGGATCATAGCTTCACTTGATTTCATATCCGCAGTTCAATATATGATACATTTCATATATGTTTGTGTATCATTTCATTTGTTGACTTACTAATATGGAAGTGACCATGTGTTGTATAATTTAGGCTGCGGGGATTTTCTTAACACCCAAGGGCAAAGGTAACCACCAGCATTCCTAAGAATTTGCTCAATACAGGACATGGGAATTCCATAGACGTCATAAGGTCGATTTTATGTGAGACAAGGTTTTTTAGATAGTGATATTGTAATTTTAATATATTAAGGTTTGTTGTATGACAGGTTCTTGGGGCGATGCTTAAAGAAGTATGTGCAGCATTACTGGAAGCTGATGTGAATGTATTTCTTGTAAAAAGACTCAGAGAAAATGTCAGGTAATAATGAATGCATGTAATATTACTTTATTCAAGTCTCAAGGTTATAAATTACTATAGAAGAGAAAAAGTGCTGTACTAATTAGGGAGACTGTAAATCAATTAAAATCACTTAAAATTAAAACAAGTCAATCAAATCAAAGTAAATCTTGATTATAAATGAACCCATTTACACCTACAGCACTTGTAATTGACAAGTAAAATCGTCTGGTGTTAGACAGAGTGAAATTTGTAAGTGACTTAACTGATTAGAGTGTAATGCTAGTTTTGTACCCCATATGAACCATGTCAGTGTTAGTCCTACTAAAATGGAAATGGGCCCACACAAGGACAGAGAAAAACTCTGACCAGGGTGGGAATTGAACCCACGACCTTTGGATTAGATCACTGCTGCTCTACCGACTGAGTTACAAGGTCAGACGGGAGCAGGCCGTTGGAACTGAAGATGTTAAAGTCACGGCAATGTACAGGTACAGGTACAAGGAAGGGTTACGTTTTTACAAACGTTGGCCGTGTAGCACTTGTGTAAGTGTCACTCTCAGGTGGAAAAGGGTTAAAGAGGAAAGGAAAGGAAATGGAACTTCATTCTAGCGCTGATGCACTAATTGGACACTATAAATTGAAATTAACAATTTACACAAATCAAGTCAAATGTTGGTTTTTGAGGAGAGGGGAAACCGGAGTACCCAGTGAAAACCTCTCGGTGCAGAGTAGAGAACCAACAAACTCAACCCACATATGACGCCGAGTCTGGGAATCGAACCCGGGCCACATTGGTGGGAGACAAGTGCTCTCACCACTGTGCCATCCCTGCACCCTGTACACATAAAAATCTTCTTGGAGCAGAGAGGAGAACCAAAACTCTCAACGAGGTTGAATATGATGCTGAGTCTGAGAATTGATCCCAGACTGCATTGGGGAAGGTTAAGTGGCTTCATCACTGCACCAATCCTTCTTCCTGAACAAACATGTACTTGGTTTTAGTTAAGCTTTCATATTTGCACAGAGGGGGAATCTTGAAACAAGCAACAAGGGTATACAGTGTAGGTGACATCTTATAAAAGAATTCTGATTCCGAGATTGTCATCCCAGTTGTCTGGAACAGCAAAGGGAGTGTGCTCTTTCCTGGGCAAAAATAATTTTTAAACTTTCATTTTGGTCCCAAACAGGGAATTTGAGTGCTTTTGTTTTTAATGTTGTTTTAGAGTGAGAGCAATCAAAGACAAAGGATCAACTTTCACTCGTTATTCTTGACATCTAGTTTGACAACAGTCTTGTTTCCCAAGAACCCTGATGTCATGCTAGACATTATTAAATAGCCCATTCCCAGTTGCTGCATGTCTCAGTTTCAAATATGATTCAGATGGTACATGTACTGTATGGATGTTTATCCCAAGCTGAAACACAAACTCTTCATTATGATCCTGAGTACATGTGATTGAAATTAAGCCAGCCTCTTACATATACGTGCAGAATTGATATCAATAATAAATAATTGTAGCTAATTCTTAATCGTTGGCAGATCTGCCATTGACTTTGATGATATGGCTGCTGGATTAAACAAGAGAAGGATGATTCAACATGCTGTGTTCCAGGAACTTTGCAAGGTTTGTATGAGAACAAATCTTACTCAGTTCTCCAAGTGAAATTGTGCAAACTTTGAGGGCTTCATTTGAAACCAATCATTTTTGACAACAACTACGTCTTTTCCATACACAGCTTGTTGATCCTGGTGTTAAATCCTGGACGCCAACAAAGGGAAAACAGAATGTCATTATGTTTGTCGGCCTCCAGGGAAGTGGAAAAACAACAACATGCAGCAAGGTCTAAAGATACATGTAACCTTAACCTTATTTATCTTAAATGTAACTCTGTTATAAAAATTGTGTTTTAGAAAAACTTTTAAGAGTTAATTGTAAGTTTTAGAGGCATGGTTCCCATGGGGAACCTGAAGGAATCTGAAAGTCTCAAACTAGGGTCTGTTCCAGAAGGTCTACTGTTGGTTTGTCTGGTCAGGTCATCAGCTTTGTCTGGGTCTTTACACTCTTCCTACCTTTTGTCGTACTGGGTAAAGATAAGAGACTTATTTACTGGAAAAACTTAACAGTTTGACCTAGCACAACATAATTATTATACAGTCACGTACATTAAATCAGGATGTGAGTAATTTGAAGTGAATGTCTGTATTGCGAGAAAATTGAAATATGTTTTTAAAAGTTAAATATCACAATGTTAATGGGTGTCTGATGGCTTGATGAATGTACATGTAACCTTAGTGGAAGTGGTTGTCTTATGAAGCAATTCAACCTATGCTTATGCTCTTGCTTATGCAAACAAGATTAACAAGGTTTTTTTCATTTGTGCAAAAATGAAAACACATTTTCTGTCAATGATTATCAAAAAGAGCTAGCTATCTTCTGGCTGTTAATGCTTATACACATGAGGAATGATCCTGATGTTCTTGGAGGTTTCTGTTGCATAAATGATCTTTTTTACATTTTATTCAAAGTACCGGTATATTCACCTTAATCATACAACTACAATTGACACAAATGAATGAGAAATTGTGTTAATGAACTGCAAAAGGTGTATTGAAGACCCACTAGTATTGAACTCCCTCTGACTCCTTTTTATTCCATGTAGGCTCTATTTAGTCATAATAGGTTTGCTGCTATTTCATTAATATTGCACTTTTCCTCCTTTTTCAACACTGCAGTTAGCCTACTACTACCAACGAAAAGGCTGGAAGACCTGTCTCATCTGCGCAGATACATTTCGAGCAGGTAACAAAAAGGGCTTTACTGCCTCGAACCACTTTTTCATAATCATCTCTCTCCCAATTCATAACTACTGCCATTACCCCTCTACTGTAGTAAATACAAATCTATAGCCATTAGCTGTATCTAATAGATTTTTCATATGGAATAAGTATGTACTGTAAAGAAGCTGTCAAGTAACATTGCTCATATTTACACGTGTTCATTTGGTTTTTAGGAGCCTTTGATCAACTCAAGCAAAATGCCACCAAGGCAAGAATACCTTTTTATGGAAGGTACAAACATTATATAGTGTGCCGTGCTGTTATGTTTGAGAATTCATCAGGCATCTTTTCTGCAATGTAACAACCTTGGTCAAGATGAAAGGGAGAAATTGTCATAGAGTATATTACTTCTGGAATATCCACCTAATCCTTTTTCCAATTTAGCATGAAGCAAATGGTTACAAAAAAAAATCAAAATAATTATGACCTTACAAATTTTGTAACTGAAGGTAATGATGTCACACAATCTTATATCAAGGGACCTTCACTCTCCAATCATGAATTACGTCAAGGTTCCCTGTGCTTGTTACCTCCCCTTTTGTTGTGTGCTTTTGGATATTAAAGCAGAACTTACCACTGTTGCAAGGCATCTGCTCATTTATACTGCTTCCCAATATTTCTTGATATTCCAAGCTTTCCTTGCCAGCGTACTCCCCAAAGAATCTGCTTTTCTAAATGTTGTCTCAAGATGAAGGGTATTGTCAGCGACTTTTTGATATTTCAAAACATTGTGGTGTGTTGGTTTTGATTTGTTATTTTAGTTACACAGAAATGGATCCTGTTGTTATTGCACAAGAGGGTGTCGATAAATTCAAACAAGAAAATTTTGAAATAATTATTGTAGATACAAGGTAAGAACATGAAATTAATACAGTACTGTATACAGTTTGTTTTTTACTCATTATCTTGTAGTGAATGGTTTCATGTTTCCATGTTTCCATGTTTTTTTGGTCTGTATATTCTAAGCATTATTAAATATTGCTAATTCTTTTATCAGTGGTAGGCATAAGCAAGAGGAGTCACTTTTTGAGGAAATGCTTCAAGTCTCTAATGCAGTTGTAAGTTGATCTTAAAGTAGCAAGCCGCTCACAAAAACAATATTCTCCGAATTGAATATTTAATTTTATATTTTAAAGAGACTGTCAATCTATCTATACTAAGTCTTGTATCAAGACAACAAACTATATACAGATGCTGTTTAAAAGTGCTTGCCAGGATTCTCTCTGATATAATTATTATCCACGGCAGATAAAGATTAATACCGGTAGTTCTCTCACCAGTTTAGGGGCGTTCTTCCTCGGTGTGCAGAGAGGATTTACATTGTATAATTATGGTATTATTTTAATGCCCACAATAGCTTAGCCCTTTCTCATGGAAACATCATCCAGAAAAGCTTGCCCTATTTGATTGATATTGGTGGAATGTTTCCATAACTTTTTCTCCATAATTTTTATTAACTGTAGGTAAATGTAATACAAAGTGGATTTACCTGAATAATTTTTAATCATACTTTAGACCCCAGACAATGTGATATTTGTAATGGATGCAACAATTGGACAGGCTTGCGAGTCACAGGTAAATGTCTTTTTAAACAACAGGGATAGTTATTGTTATTTGCTTAACACCACTCAATGCTGTGCGTGAGTTTGGTTTGACCCAAAGAGACTAAGGTGCTTCTTGCAATAATCATTTTTTAGGAAATAATATAGTTTTCTTGATGCCTTTAGGCCAAAGCTTTCAAAGAAAAAGTTGATGTTGCATCTGTTATTGTCACGAAATTAGATGGTCATGCAAAAGGTGGTGGTGCGTTAAGTGCGTAAGTATAATTAAATTACAAACATTCCAATTAATCTCCCCATTTTCCCCCTTGCACCTCCACTGCCTCTTGTCCCTACAGGAGACGGCAACTCATGTTGCTTTATCCGATATCCAGAATCTTGAGATGACACATAATTATGATACCTTTGGAGGCAGTGTAACCAAGTGGTTAAAGGAGAGAGCAGTTGCAATCCAGAGTTCCTGGGTTCAAGTCTGTCTGTGAGGTGCTGTTCTGGGTACATGTAGTCCTCAGTCAACTTCTTGGTTGCACTTGTAGTAGCATAACTGGTCTGCCTCTCATCAGTTGGTCTGTTAGCACGTACATGCACATGCAGGGATGTCGCCAAGCGCCGGCTGCCGGTGAAAATCACCGCTTGAGAAAGGGGTGATGGCCTGCTGAATTTTGAGCGTTGGTCAAAATGACCGCGATGATCGCAAATTATTCTGTACAAAGTTTAAAAGTCGTTCAATGTGTTAACAAAAAAATTGAATATCTGCCAGTCTACTGAATTACAGTATCACTAGAATTTATCAATACTGGAAATGAAATAAAAGCTTTGTTTTGAGTACTATTGTGCATGCCGGGTGTTGCGAGACATTACAATCATGTTACCATGTCCCTTTGATGCTCTGAGCGCAGACCGCCGCAATAGAACCTTCAACTGGATGAATTTATTCTTAGCTACAACCCTGCACATGTATTGTATTGTTGTCCTGAAAAGCCCTAGAAAGTGTCAGTCAATTTAGCATGAAATAATTATTATTATGGTAATTAAGTTCACTGTTAGAATTTAAAAAAAGATATTTAAAATAATAAATGCATGTACATGTAAGTTCCTTTGGAGTTGCTTAGGATTTTATTTTGAGATTTAAATTGAGTTCCATCAGGAACAATATAATTTACAGCACCACGGGAACAAACTGTTCAGTAGCTTTTATTTCAATGGTTACACGTGATGACTTAATCAGCAGAGTCAAGAGTTGAAACCAATTTTTTAACATTGGTAGGGGATGTGACGTGCTACCAAATGTTTGGTTTTATTTTCAGTGTTGCAGCCACCAAAAGTCCCATTATTTTCATTGGTACTGGAGAACACATTGATGACTTTGAACCTTTTAAGACCAGACCTTTTATTAGTAAATTATTAGGTAAGCTAATGTGATGTGGAATTGTAGTAGCAAAATCGTGTAATTTTATGACACCCAAAATGCCCAAAAAGGAGAATGAAACATTGCAATAAATACAGCGAAAGTAAAGAAAATCATGGATGGACACCAATGGACAAGATTGAAATGGATTATGTTTGGGTAATCTTGAAAAAAATCGGCCCAACATTCTTCAAGTTTATGGCAAATCACCTGGATAAAAGTCGTTTTTGCTCAGAATCATCTTGTTTGTACTGCAAAGATAATTTAATCACTGAACGAATTCCACATTACCCTGTTAGAGTTTTACACTTGTAAGTAACCAAAGATTTCCCTTTGACACCCTAAAATAACATGACATAGTTCCTTTAAGTACAATTAGTAACATGAGACTGGTTTATTATACATTGTAGAGCGTAACCTTTTCTTCTTTGTTTTATTTTGTTTTTACTTTTGTTCATTTTGTTCAGTACCAGTAATCATACTTTTTGTGATGTCATACTAGGAATGGGAGATATTGAGGGTCTGATTGACAAGGTGAATGAACTGAAGCTTGAGGACAATGAG
This sequence comes from Montipora capitata, assembly GCA_949126865.1. NCBI lineage: Eukaryota > Metazoa > Cnidaria > Anthozoa > Scleractinia > Acroporidae > Montipora > Montipora capitata. Next base: position 26,411,460 of record OX421458.1, on the reverse strand, counting down.
GAACTTATTGACAAGCTCAAACATGGTGAGAAGTCATTTGTTGGGGACAGAACCATTTTCCCAGTAATAGTATTTCTCTCTTTGACAAATTTTACAGAAAATCACTATTTTGAATTTTGTACTGTTCAACTGTATGTCATTAAATTAATATAGAACTGCTTGCAACTTGCCACTGATATTTGCAAGTTAATAAAAAGTCACAAATTATAGAGCGAGTTTCAATCAAGTGTTGTAAAACCAAAACCAAAGTAATTACTTTGGCCAATCAAAAAGGAGGGAGACAATCCAGTAAACCAATCAAAACTCGGGAAAATGTTCACGTGCGAGCCATGCTTGGTTTTGGTTTCACTTCTGATTGGTTGAAAAAGTGGTGCAAGAACTTTGAACCAATCACTGAGTGAAGTAATGCAAAACCAAAGCAATTCGCCAATTACTTTCGACACTGAGTTGAAAACCGTTCTAATTATTGTGTTGCTATAATGTTGTGCTGCCCAATTTATGAAAGAAGAGGTGATTTTATCAGCCAAAAAAAAAAAAATGATTTCAACAAAGAAACGTTTACGAATAAAATTTCAAACGCCAAAGGCTGCAACATCAAACATGGAAAAAATGTGTGAGCATTTCTTGTGATTTTTTTCCATTCCTTTTTGCTCTGTATCAGGTGTTTTTAGTTTAAGAGACATGTATGAACAGTTCCAGAACATCATGAAGATGGGACCATTTGGTCAGATTATGGTGAGCAACCTGTTATAAGTCAATACACGTAGTTCTGAAGGCCTCCTAAATTTCTTCCAATTGGTTACAGTCTAGCACCTCAACTATCCAGTTGGCAGTGCACATTGCATTGGTTAGCATCATCCTTTACAATTCTCCTGATATGTTTTGACCTTGTTAACACGTGTGTTATGTAATATTGATAAAATGAGTGACAGTGTTCTGTTACTTTGGACTGGAGGCAAACCCAAATATTTGTAAATTTAACTGTTTCAACACTGACGTGAAAAAACTACTTTTTAATTTCAAGATTTAGTGTTCATGTTCATAAGTTACCTCTGAACCTTCAGACATTTAAAGTGGTACTATGATAAAAAAAAAATCAAATTAGATTGCAAAACGATGTTAACTAAACACTGAGTGACCCAAGTTTAAAGCCTTAATTTCGGAAAGACATTTGTTTATTTTAACTGGAATTTTCCTATTTAATGGTCCGCCATTACTAACTTTAAAAGCTTGAAAGCGCTGAATCGAGGAGAAAATGACGTCAAAGACTCACCATTTTAAGAATGTAATGTGTTTGTACGCGGTTGAAATGATATGCAGCACGGGAGATTCGGGCTTTCAGATTTGTAAACTCGTGTTTTGCATATATAAACTGCGTTTACATGCCGAAATCTTAAGCTTGAGTGAATAACGTCACTTTTTCCCTAGATCCATTCGGTCAGTTTTGAACGTGAGTAATGGCGAACCGTGAAATCCCAAACTTACACTCAAAGTAAACAGCTTTCGGATAAAAATCAAAGCTCAAATTTTTACCAGGCAGGTGTTAAGCAAACACACTTTCAAAATCTGAACTGATAGTACCACTTTTAACATGGAAAATCTAACAAAGATATGTTTTGTAAATCAAGTGAGAATTGAATCAAGTATACATCTTCAAGGCCATTTATTTTTGCTTCCCTTTCAGGAGTTATTGTGAATTTGAAGAAAATGAATTTAAATGAATTAAAATACAGTGTAAAGTGCTAAATAATTTTGCATTGTTTTTCAGGGTATGATCCCAGGTTTCAGTAGTGATTTCTTATCCAAAGGCAATGAACAAGAATCGATGGCCCGGTTAAAAAAACTAATGACCATTATGGATAGTATGAATGACGAAGGTACTATTTCTACAATATCCCAAATTTTGCTGTAATTTCTGTTAAACAGTTTGATAGTCTAGCTTGGGCCAGATTTCAATACAATCGATGCAAGCAAGGACTGCCAACTGAGCTAATATACTGCCGACCAGTTGGCACTGTTGAGTCTGCAGGTTCAAATCCCAGCTCGGCAAACACTTAACTTTAAAAAACTGACTACAAAGTGTATTTCATCAGTGGTTAGAATTTCAACTCCTTCAACTCCTGTGGAGAAAGGCCGTAAACCGCATACCCCATCTCACAATCTTCCTTCATAAACTCCGTTTGACTTTAAAGATTTTCCTTACTGTCGACACACTATAGGACAAGGCGATCTCGATTTTGTTGTCTGACCACATGTTTTTTTCCGGCAAAATATACCGACTTGGTGTTGTCTCAAAAACGCTTTTTGTATGCGGTTACAAACAATACAATACAATACATTACATACTTAACTGACAACTCCCCATAAGAGCTTTTCAGGGCCAATGAAACAAGCCAATAGGGAGCTTTAGCACCGACAACGGCGACGGCAACGAAAACGTCAC
>OX421458.1:26399017-26404017 GCA_949126865.1 Montipora capitata | reverse complement strand
GAGTTCGATATATCAATCTTCATGCATGGCTACGAGGCTTTCTGGTGAAATTTCACGGTTCATTTCTGTTTTCTCTGTCTCAAGTCTCAAGGGAGATTTCGAAACAAAACAGTGCTCAAATTTTAACCATAAAGCCTCGTAGCCGTCTGTGAATATTGATATATGGAACGTTGCCAATTGACTGAGGCGGTCCCGAATATCACCACGAATTCGTTCCCAGGGTCTTTTATTTCTTTAGAACGACAATGAGAGCTGACGAGTTTCCTCATTTTTCGTTCATTGCAACATCGACAATACTATTTTCTTTACAATGATAGATACAGTATGAAGATCAATTTTGTACAATGGTTGTGCTTAAAATAAATGGAGATAACAGAGAAACATTGTGTTGCGTAAAAATGTGTTGTTGTTGTAAGTTCTCAAAAGAAGTAAAAGATAAGAAAATTTTTATCTTTCGTTAGCCGAAAAAAAAACAATCTTCATATTTATCCTGGGTGGCGGAGACATGTTCAAAGTGATAGTTCAATTTCAAGTGGCACTTTGCAAAAAAACATTGATTGCAATATTTGGGAAATGCCCGGGGGGGGGGGGAACTCCCATATAAAAAGGGGACGGATGCTCGTTGTCTTGCTTAGGGGTGTAAATTTCGGCTTTTGGTCTCACTTAAGGTGTTCTGGGCAAAACGCAATCATATGTAGCCGTGAATGTCTCCTTTAGGGTTGCGCGCGAAGAAATATAAAAATGTTTATTTATTTTTTTCTATTTCTTCTCGTAGGTGAAAGTATTAGATGATAATGTCTTTGCCATCATTAAAAGTCACTGTATTTTTTATTTCTCTGTGTTTTAATATGGTCTCTTGTAGGGGTTAAAAAAGAGCCTGGGCCACGCCCAGATTGGTCTCCTTTAGGGGTTTAATTTAAAATTTCCGACGAGACTCCCTCCCCTTTTTATATGGGAGTCCCCCCCCGGGGGGGATAAATGGTTGCTTAATTTAGTGGAATATTCGAAAAAAAGGAGAAGTTTTCAGTCTTGGTGCACGGTCAAATTAGATACCAATGAATTCGTGCAAAAATGGCCGTTTGGAACTTTCGTATCCTGCTTCTCCGACGGTTGAACTGCCACTCATCTGTGTGCCGGCTTTTTACGGACAGTCTTCATCGTGACCTGCCACCTCTCAAGTTACTAGGGAGTTTAAGAAACCACGACGGCTACGGAGACGAAAACGTCACTCCAAAATATAACTTTGAGCTGTTTTAAGTATTTAATGATTATTCCATCTTGTTTATATTATTCAATGTGAGTGAAGTGTCCTAAAACTGGATCGGTACAGACGGATTTTAAGTAAAGAGTGAGACTGAAAGATTCACGATAGTTTGTCCACGTTGTCGTCAAAACCTTAAATTTGGTCATTTCACGTAGTAGTTTTGACCAGTACGGAAGAGAAATGTTTAAAAATGCGTGTCGCACCTGCAGCATGAGCATTTTGATTCTTTTAACCAATAATATTACTGCTTTTTGGCGATGTCGTTGCCGTAGCCGTCGTCGTTTCTTAAACTCCCTACTGAAGACCTTCTCGAGTGTTCTTCCCAAAAAATTATATTAAAGCCCAATAAGCAAACTCAAAATACAGATGAAAAGGATGCGAAATGCCCTCTCTGGGATTGTTTCATTTAAATTACTTTATCGTCAGACCATCCAGGGGTAGAAGAAGTCTCAAATAAATACCGAACAATGCGAAGAAAACAAAGCGCACTTCCTTTTGACCCTGTCAACCCAACCAGGTTCATAAGTTCCACTCTTCTGCAATAAAACAGGGAGGTTTTTCGAGTGGCTAAACCGCAACAAGTAAGGCAAAGGCGCGAAGGTCTAGAGAAAAATTTAAACACAGGCGCTGTCTCCTGCGTTTGAAGAAAATACCAAACCATAAATGAAAAAAAAAGATTGCCACGGCGTCGAACGCATTGCCTCAACCGAAAGCCGCGAGCTCCACTCGGGCTGCCTGATGCTTTGAAGTTAAAAGATAGCCTGAAATACCAAGACGAATCGTGCCAAAAGGATTGGTGAAGCTGAAGCAGGAAAATAATTATGTTTCTTTGCAAGGGAAGAGAGGCATAAAAATGAAACACTAATGCGCATGCGCACAATTTGTAATCTCCGACTCCAGTGCTTAACATATGAGAGACAAAATGACTTGTCTCTTGAATATATAAGCCATATGCATGTATATATGTTACCTTCAGCAGGGCGCGTGCGTGCATTTTGTAATCAGCGACTGCAGTGCTTACCATATGTCAGATAAAGTGACTTTTCGCTTGAATATATAAGCCATCGAAATCTTACGCTATATTGTAATGACAAGGGCGGTCTGAGAAGCTGTGAGTAGGCGTGGGATTTGTCTCATATGGTTTAGGGGCCGACATATCCCTCCCTCAATGCCGTACCGGGAGGCAAGGTCGGTAGCAGAAAGCAGCGAAGGGCCAACTGCGTGCAAAAGCAATCGCACGGGCCGAAATACCGGGATGACTCGTTTGGTACGACGCTCCAGCGCCACGTCTGGAGGTACTGCATTTTTCTCTCCTGTTCAAACATTCCGTCAGCGCATGCGTAAATTAATGTTCAGGCTCTCCGATGCCTAGACTACCAAAAAAAGGAAGATGTTGGTTAACTTTTTACAAGGAATTGAGAGTTCAGTTGATTGTACAGGCATAAACGTAACGTAAGAACCGTGTGTGTCTGGTCTTCTCGAGACAGAGGTGAGAGATGGTTTCATGCAGACTGGGACGTCTAAAATGCTCTGTTGTAAAACATGGCGGTTCATGAGTGAAGTTGTCTCTCTGGCCTTTCTGTGGACGAATTCCAGGACCTACCGATACAATTTGGGCAAGTTTTGAAAGCTTAAAACCTCAGTCGGTGCTGTATTTTACTGAAATGACTGGGTGACCCGACACTTTAAAAAAAATCAATGAAATGAGAATCGGGGAGCTTCCCTTGTCGTGGAATGGAAGAATTACCCAGAATTCTTTTCGAGCATGAACGAGGGAACTTGAGAAGCACGAGAATGGTGCTCATCCAATTGTTAAAACGCGGCCGGAGGAAAAAGTAGTGACAAGAAGATTTCTAGCCAGATACTTAGGAGTAGCGCTGGTGTCTCCTGGTAACGTAAGACTTTTGATTTTTCAACAAGTAGTTTTACTTATAGAACATTCGCGACAAGGCAGTGCTTTTTTTCGCTGTTATCCTCGTAGCAAATTTCTTGTTAAAGAAACGGTATAATGTAAATAAGAGAACACTGAGATTTATATTCGAAATTACCTGTCCTCTTATCACTTAAGTCAAACTCTACATCTCTATGCAATAAGCGCATTCAAAATCTTCTCAGCATGCGTGATCTGCGCGGAAATTACATTCTGTCCCTCAATAAACCTAAAACAACCAGTTATGGTGTTAATTTTTTTTCTTACGTATTAGCTAAGTTGCAGAATGCGCTACCTGATTTTGTCCGTACCACTGAGTCTACTGGTTTTAAACGAGAGAATCCAAGACCGCATTTTGTACGGCGGCTTTTCTTTTGAATTAATATATCTTTAACTATTATGTATTTAGTCATGTATCTGTATATGCTATGTATTTTAGTTGTAAACGTAATGTCTCGAAGACATCAGCTCTTGTAGTTATTGTGAAATTCGAGTTGAAATAAAGTTTATGCATGTATGTATGTTTTCTTCAGCAGGGCGCGTGCGTGCATTTTGTAATCAGCGACTGCAGTGCTTACCATATGTCAGATGAAATGACTTTTTCCTTAAATATATAAGCCATCGAAATCTTACGCTATATTGTAATGACAAGGGCGGTCTGAGAAGCTGTGAGTAGGCGTGGGATTTGTCTCATATGGTTTAGGGGCCGACATATCCCTCCCTCAATGCCGTACCGGGAGGCAAGGTCGGTAGCAGAAAGCAGCGAAGGGCCAACTGCGTCCAAAAGCGATCGCACGGGCCGAAATACCGGGATGACTCGTTTGGTACGACGCTCCAGCGCCACGTCTGGAGGTACTGCATTTTTCTCTCCTGTTCAAACATTCCGTCAGCGCATGCGTAAATTAATGTTCAGGCTCTCCGATGCCTAGACTACCAAAAAAAGGAAGATGTTGGTTAACTTTTTACAAGGAATTGAGAGTTCAGTTGATTGTACAGGCATAAACGTAACGTAAGAACCGTGTGTGTCTGGTCTTCTCGAGACAGAGGTGAGAGATGGTTTCATGCAGACTGGGACGTCTAAAATGCTCTGTTGTAAAACATGGCGGTTCATGAGTGAAGTTGTCTCTCTGGCCTTTCTGTGGACGAATTCCAGGACCTACCGATACAATTTGGGCAAGTTTTGAAAGCTAAAAACCTCAGTCGGTGCTGTATTTTACTGAAATGACTGGGTGACCCGACACTTAAAAAAAAAATCAATGAAATGAGAATCGGGGAGCTTCCCTTGTCGTGGAATGGAAGAATTACCCAGAATTCTTTTCGAGCATGAACGAGGGAACTTGAGAAGCACGAGAATGGTGCTCATCCAATTGTTAAAACGCGGCCGGAGGAAAAAGTAGTGACAAGAAGATTTCTATCCAGATACTAAGGAGTAGCGCTGGTGTCTCCTGGTAACGTAAGACTTTTGATTTTTCAACAAGTAGTTTTACTTATAGAACATTCGCGACAAGGCAGTGCTTTTTTTCGCTGTTATCCTCGTAGCAAATTTCTTGTCAAAGAAACGGTATAATGTAAATAAGAGAACACTGAGATTTATATTCGAAATTACCTGTCCTCTTATCACTTAAGTCAAACTCTACATCTCTATGCAATAAGCGCATTCAAAATCTTCTCAGCATGCGTGATCTGCGCGGAAATTACATTCTGTCCCTCAATAAACCTAAAACAACCAGTTATGGTGTTAATTTTTTTTCTTACGTATTAGCTAAGTTGCAGAATGCGCTACCTGATTTTGTCCGTACCACTGAG
>OX421458.1:26389017-26394017 GCA_949126865.1 Montipora capitata | reverse complement strand
GAAATCATAAATTTGATTTCAAAAACTCGATTTGAAATCACAAGTATGATTTCAGACCAAAATTGCATGAAACGAAGTTCAGTTGACACTTTATTACATCCATTTAGAAATCACACAATAATTATTTAATTAATTGCTAAAATAGTCAGTACCAATATTTTATTGATCCAGTTGGGAACAAAATTTGGAAAATTTGCCACACAGTGGTTTTCTTTGTCTTTCATTTTCCTGCAATTTGATTGGTTACCTTAAACAAGCTTTGAAATCTGATTGGTTATTTGTTTTAGTGTTCCTTTTCTGGCTGGGGAAATGGTGCAATTTAGAGCAAAAAATAGTGGGATTTGGGAATAAAGTGCACTGCTGTGAGCCAATCAGACTGCAAGGGTCACCAGTGATTTCTAAATGGATGTAATAAAGAAGATAGCTAGTACCTGTATTGAAATTTTGTGCTATCAGTGGACATTTCAACAGTCCTTGTCTTCTGGTCTTTTCTCTTAATCCAATAAAAATGCCCCCTTAAACAGTGACTGTCTTCTTGTGACCTTATTTTTGTGAGATACAGCACTAGACTTAAACTCCAAGATACAAATTTATTACCTTGCATCAGTCTCAAAATTATCACTCAAAATAAAATAATAGTTTTAAAAGATATGACCATATCTTTCAGTCTGGGGAGGCTTCCCAAAAGCAGAATGTGATGAGGGAGCTCCGCATTCGGAAGCTGTGTTTAAACATCTGTGTTGGTGAGAGCGGAGATAGACTGACAAGAGCTGCGAAAGTACTGGAACAACTCACTGGACAGCAGCCCGTGTTTTCCAAAGGTAATGTTGATCATATGCCATCAGCATTGTTTTTGGCCAATGGATAATATGTGCTTAGTATATACTAAAACAGTAGATAGTGTCGAACGCATGCGCTGATTGGCTACTCAAACTCGAGATATCTTATGCTATTCACCTCCAGGGGGAGTTTGCGCCCGAAAATGTTGTAATCTTTGCAGGAATAAATGAGTTAAAATGGTCTTTTTGTGCTATATTATCTCACTGTTTCAGTATATACTAAAACAACTATTCACCGAAGTGGAGGACTGGCTAATGGTGGATATTGGTCATGGTGTATACTCGGTCCATGCGCCATGACCGAGGGCTCAATATTTTCCAGTCCAGCCCGACCTAAACTCAGTCAATAAGCATTTTATCATATGGGCTCTTTACACTATTCATGAGCACTCAGAAGATGAACTTTGGACAAAATGAATAACAAAAATTTGCATAGAAAGTTTATCTAATATGTTTTTTGCATTTGTGTTTCTGGCTGTAAGTAACTTAGATGTTTAAAAGAGATGAAATCCTCTAAAATTGCATCACACAGAGCAGTATGTGTTCCTAGCAGGGCCGTATGGCTTTTTCTGGCTCTGCTTGTGCTAATGCGTACATCCCTCATACAGGGATTTTCCCAATAGTTTCACAATGAAAGCACACGTGGGGCCTGTACCGGCCATATGATAAATTAATATTCATGACTTCAATAGCAGTGCTGAGAATTTTTTCATTGCACTGTATATTGATGTCAAAGACTTTTAGTTCCTCAGACCAGACCAAAAGTCTGACTCTCTTGAATTTACATTGGTTTAGTGCTTAAATGTCTATTAGGGTTTACCGTAAAGACTCGCAGATAAGCCGCACCTTTTTTCCAAAAATTTGCAATCAAAATCGTAGGTGCGGCTTATCTGCGAGACCATTTAGGAAAGGTGCTGTGAATTTCGGTGTCCAGTCTTCCATCGTCCAATATTATGCCTGGTTACACAGCTTCGCACAGTGCATGCAAGAAAACAACAAATTTACGCGCAAAATTCTATGGAAAAACTGCCTTGAATGGAGAAATGCCTGTGAACAAATACCAGAATAATATCAATCATGATGTTTATTCTACTAAAGAGCTAAAATTACGGGTAAGACTTTAAAGTATTTTTCGATCCATTGTTGGCGAGTTTGCCTTAGATGAAGACAGAACACTTCATGGTCTCAACTTTGGATTTCTTTCAAGTTTTTTTCATGAAAAACTTTTTTTTCCAAAATTTGAGTTTCTAAACTCGGGGTGCGGCTTATCTGCGAGTCTTTACGGTAATTGTTATGATTTTGGTATTATTTACAATGTCCGCGTCATTAGACCGTAATAATAATTATTGGTCCTGTTAGTGTTGTATGTGATGGCATTGTTGTAATTTTACAATAATTTCTTCGCTTTCTGGTCATAGCTCGTTACACTGTGCGTTCATTTGGCATTCGCCGCAATGAAAAGATTGCTGTGCACTGCACTGTGCGAGGTGCGAAAGCTGAAGAAATCCTTGAAAAGGGTTTGAAGGTAAGTTGTTTGATGCACACAGCAATTTCTTGATTCATGGTACTGTTTGAAAATAAGAAAACAGTTTAATTTAATAAAAGCCACAAAAGCTTTGCTAAACAAAATGAATACCAAATTAAATGTTATCAAGAGACCCCTTGGCCTACTTTTTCGCTTATTTTTCCTTATTTGTTTGTGGGAATCATATGAATATGAGTGTATTTCATGATTTATGGACATAAGTGATGTTTTGAAAGTTTGCAAACTTACGACGAGTGCAATTTGAAAACTTTCAAGACATCATGTGTGTCAATAAATCACATAATGCACAAGCAAGTTCATACGATTTTTTATTTATGTACTCAACAAAATTGCTCCCTCGCTTTGTTCTATAGCAATTTCCGTAGTGCACTCTATATCCTATTTATGCATTACTTATTGACCAATCAGGAATGGCATATTTTGTGGATTATATAATGAATATAGTTTTGCTTACTTAAAAGGCCTTTGACACTAAGAAAGAGTGACATTTTCTCTTGATAACTTTTGTTGTTGCATCTCAGAGATACTCGAGTTGCTTTTTGATATTTCCAAAGAATTTTTTTTTACATTTTAGGATATACAGTCAACTCCCGTTACAGCGGACACCCTGGGGACCACGATTTGGTGTCCATAATAGCGAGAGTCCGTAATAGCGGGGTGCGAGAAAACTTTTATTTTAAATCATATTTACAGAAGGGGGTCACATTTGTGTTCATTTTCATTAACTCCAGTACCTTTTTCAGACCCGTTGTCGCACGTAAAGATCGTCAGAACTTTATTTACAAACAGCAGAACTTAACAGAACAGGAGTTACCTACCCTTTGTGTACAGTACTAAGTACCTAAAAAACAATCGTATGTTGCAGCAATGTCCACACGTGCATCGTTTTGGTTTCCTACTGTACTGAAGAACAGTAATCTACATTTCTAAAAAAATAGTTTTCAAAGAAAAACCTGAACATCAGCTATTGATTGCATCAGCTATCACATTGCCTTGAAATATCGTTCCAATCGGCTCTGTGTACTTCTCCTTTGAATTGCAACTTCCCCCACTTTGTCGTTAAGGAGACTAAATTCATTAGCAACCTTAAACTCTATGAATCAAATATGTGTGCAAATATTCCAAGATGCTGCTCGGTGTCCGCTATAACAAGAGAGAAAACAATAAAATTGTGACGCTGGGACCAAATCAAGCATCCGTAAGTCCGTAATAGCGAGAGTCCGTAATAGCAGGAGTTTATTTCAGTCAAACGTCTGTAACTTTCGCCGGGGATTTAGCTGCTGTCCATAATAGCGGGGTGTCCGCAAGGCGGGAGTTGACTGTACCTTCATACTTTAGCCATTTTGTTCTGTCAAAACTGAAATATCTCACTTACTCACCATTAACCCTTTGACACCCAAAACGGCTAGACTTACTATTTTACTCTGTCTAACGCCAGACGATTTTACTCATCAACGGGGAACCCCCAGGAGTCAATGGGTTAAATTGTTTTGTTTTATTATTCATCAAAAGGTATGTGAGTATGAGTTGTCCAAAGATAACTTTTCTCAAACTGGTAACTTCGGCTTTGGAATTCAAGAACACATTGATCTTGGAATTAAATACGACCCAAGCATTGGAATTTATGGTATGGATTTCTATGTGGTAATGGAACGTCCTGGCTTCAACATTTCCAAACGGAAACGGAAGAAGAGCCGTATTGGCTTCAAGCACCGAATAAGCAAGGATGAGGCAATGAAGTGGTTTCAACAGAAGGTAATGTATGAGTGTGGTGCAATCTCATTAAATTTTCCAGGGTCTCTCTTCTCTGCCTCCTTTGTCACTGAGGAGATAAAGAAGGCAGAGAAGAGAGACCCTGTGAATGAGGTTGCTACTTGATCACATGTCGCCGGTTACTCTGGTCATAGCAATCAGCTTGTGACAAGCAGTCTCTGTGTTCCTTCTTATCCATACATCTTTAAGATTGGCAGAGTAAGTACACACTCAATTTTGCAGCAATAATATACACGCAATAGGAAGAAATAAGAAACGATTTGGAAATACATGAGACAAGAAATATAAGTGATAGAAACTAACGTTTCGGTGCATCTTGCACCATTATCAAGGTTACGGTACATAAGGATAAAATGCGGTTTGTGGAAAGGCTAAGTTGAAGCGAATTTGCATAAAAGAGTGCCAAGCTAATTACACGAATACTTTAGCACGAAGAGAATCCGACTGTACATTCAATGCTGGTTTAAGATCTTGAATACACAGCATTTCATTAACAAGGCAGTCAAATTTGTTCGGGCATTTCTTGACTACATGTAATCAAGAAATGCATGAATATATTTCTTGTCTCAAATAGGAAGAAAGCTTGTTAAAAAAGAAAGCTCAATTTTGTGCCGTTTTGCATTCACAGTTGCTTGCCGTCATCTAGAATTGGCCAGACCCCCCTCAAATGTCAATGTCTGTCTACGTCTACAGAGACTGATGCCTACTTCAAATCATTTTGAAAACCCTGAAAGAAAGTTGTATTCAGGAGTGTCCCAATGTAAAATAATGTCTTTGTCTCACACAGTTCTTCTTCTGGTAGAGAAACTGAACTTGTAGTGGGAGAGTTGTAGGTTTAATTC
>OX421458.1:26376517-26384017 GCA_949126865.1 Montipora capitata | reverse complement strand
TTCGTTAGGAAATTATTGATAGCTTTTTCAGCCGATGGTCTTTCAAAAATCCCACTGGCATCTGCTTATTTCAGGTGTTTTGTGTTTTTTATTGATTCCACCGTTGGGGACAAGTCGTGACCCGTTGTCAAGCAGACAAGAGCAATCAAAATGGATTTGCTTGTAAACAGCGAATATCACAGCCACCTTTCGTAAGTGACCACTGAGTTCCACAATTTGGATGGTTGCTTTCTGCTCTCTGATGTAAACAAACTACGTCATCCTTTCGTTGTTTTCATCTTTAAAAACATCTTTCTGCATTCCCAAGTGAAACACATAGCTCCCTTATTTTCAAAAAAGAGAGGGCTTTGATAGAACCTTTCGTGGTGACGCAACCGGTAGACAATTTTCCATCAAAATGTCAAGTCATTTCTTAGCATAATTTTGAATATCAACAGAATTATTAAAAAAAAAACAGCAGGAGTATTTCTCGCGGTTAGTTCATTTTTGCACAAAGAACATGGTCAACAAGGTCAAATTTACGGGTTTGCAAATTGTTAGTGACCTCACATATTTAATAACTAAAGTAGACATGACGTTCTTTAAAACGACAAATTTTTGGGTGGAAGTGTCGAAAAATTATCATAAATAACTACCTCAAAACAGTTGTAACACTAAGCAACTTGATCTATAACGATTCTTTCATCACTAAAACTTATCGCATGGGCAGTCGTGCGTTTCACCGATATTAAATACAGTACTACCAATGAAAGCAGATGCTTGTTAAGTGTGCGTCAAGTTGATTCCCCAGATTATTTTTCAAAGAATCGCAAAATTAGAGTAGCTTGCAAGCTTAAGTGGACAACTGGTCACAACTATGTCGACTCGGAGTATAAACGAGGGCGAAGCCGAGGACACAAAAGGTAAATTTTTTTCTTCCTTTCCCACAAACAATACAGTGTTTCGAACGTGTGATGCATGTTGACTCAACAGAGTCGCCAAATTTGCGAGAATTGTTTCATTTTTCAAACAAAGTATATAACGAGAATCGAAAGGCACAGGAGAAATGGGCTGCTAGAGAACTATTACGCGTGGAAAAAGACACGCTTCGAAATTTCTGAAGTTTTATTCTGTCCGAAGTACAAGTTTATGTTTTCGCATTCAATGAGTACTGTAGCTAGTCCTATATCATATTACACCTAACGTAGCCAGCATACCGTCGCCGGACCGAGGTGGTCGCAAATCCTTCTTCTCAGATGACTTTTTCCTCATCAAATCGCCTCTTAATGCAAACGTTACATGACCATGTGAAGAAGAACTGCTGCATTAAAATTAACTTATTCTCTATTTTTCCAAACATGGCGTGTGGGGTAAATACTGAATACGTTACATAATGAACTCAAAGTTCCGGCGATGAAGAGTATTTTAATGCTTGAAACACTTTATTTATTAATCCCACCTTTATCTCATTCCGAGCAATCATTGTTTTTTTTGTGTTATTAACTTGATACGTTTGCTAAATGAACCAGACAGACCTTATTGTCCTTATTAGGCCACGTAAGCTGCCAATAAGACAAGACCACCCAAAGAGCAAATTAAGCCAAAAGCCTTTGAGAGACATTTCTAGTAGGCTCCTTGTGATGTATACAAAATGTCTAAGGAGGTGTTTTTATCACCGAGAAGAATTTATCTGTTCCAATATCTTAGCTGAACATTGAAGTGTCCAAAAATTTTAGGGAATGATATCTTCATTTCAGAAATTGCTGGCTGAAAGTTATCTTCTAAGAACTTCCAACCGAACCATTTGCTCATCCGAAACTGCTAGCTGACCTTTTCAAGTGCCAAAAATTGAAAACATATCCCTTCCAAAAACGTAAGGGACTACTTTTTCCTGGTTGTGAATCTTTTAGGTGAAGTTTTAGTTAAGAAATCTGTAGCTGTTTGGCAACGTAGAACCGAAATTCACAGTTTCACTCTGATCTCTCGAACACATATTTCACCGAAGATTATCGTCGGGTGCCCCTGATAGGACTAAATATCAGGTCGCACAGTGTTTATCTAGCCGGGAGGGATGAGGAAAAAAATTGTTTTGGTAAGGTATAAAATATGTCTGAGGTTAGCCTGTCGTCAGAGCGAATTGACGAATGCGTATCATGAGCTATATATAAATCATAAGTCTCAAAGAACCTCACATGTTTCGCATTGAACAGCAAAGCAGGCGTAGGATTTTGCAAGAAACATTGCATGTTTACGTAAGGACCGGCTACTACACCCTCTCCGCAGACCGTACGTACCGCAGTCGAAAGTGCTCTGGATTTTCGCGCGGGATGTTGCGGGTTTGTCCGAAGTAACACCCGGGGTTTTAAAAAGAAAATTGGGGTAACCATGCATTTTTCAGAGATAATTAAGCTTCAATCTGGAAAAGAACGCCATACATTGCTTTGTGTTTTAAATCTTTTTACAAATATTGTCGAAAAATGCGTGGTTACCCCCAATTTTCTTTTTGGATTTCAATAACACTTGTTAAGTAGGCACCGTACGTGTCCTTAAAGCATATCTGAGATGCGCCAACCAACCACGTAAGTAAGCAAATGCACCGAGAATGAGATATACATATATGTTGTGTTGAAATAGACCTCTTTTTACAGTCATGTCATTAGATACCTAGCCTTTAAATGAAAGTGAGGCTGGTGTTGACCTTGTTTTGATACAGCCCTCCTTGCTTTTCTTATGCTAATGATGTTGTTCTCATGCTAATTAGTTGGAATTTACATAAGAAAAGAAATGAGGTTTCTATCTCAACAATGTCATCTCTAACCTCACTTTCATTCATAGGCCAGGTAACTAAGCACATAACTGTAAAATGGACCGTGATTGCATCGATTGGGTTAATTTATCCTAAAACTATTTTTCCGGATGGAAAACTTTTTCGGTTAGGATTCGAGCCCATCGTGGGAACTATTAACTATGTCAAATGACCGCTCTATCCTATCTTTCCACAACGGAAATACCGTGGTGGTAATATTTTAATCATCGGTATACACCATATTCCAAAATGGCCGCCATTTCGGTATCCTTTTGTTTCGTTGCCAATAGGCCATTTCCGAGTTCATGGCTGCCTCCTCTTCAAAGCGAGTCTAAGTGCGAAGTTTTTGTTATGGTAATTAGTGCTACTTTACATATGAATGAAAACTATTTTTCATAAGAAAAACTTCGCACTTAGACTCGCTTTGAAAAGGAGGCAGCCATGAACTCGGAAATGGCCTATAGACCTCTTTGCAGCCACGGCGGCCATTTTGATTTCTATTGTTTCAAATAGCTATTATGGGATGCCCAGGGGGCAAACACATTTTAATTTGCCCCCTGAGCATCCCATAATGTCTTTCGAAACAATAGAAATCAAAATGGCCGCCTTATCTGCAAAAAGGTCTATTGGCCCTGTTGGCCTCGCTTTCAAACGTACTTCAAAAGAATATTTAATCTAGAACGAGGCCAAAAGGGCCAATTTGCCGAACAAAAGCCATACCCAAAATGGCGGCCATTTTGGAATCAAAGCTGTATGGTCATCGAAATACATCACTGGATTCTCCTTTTAGCCATTTTCTATTGCATATTGTTAATTCTATTCTCAGGGAGCAAAACGACGTATCGCATCTCCCATTAAGGGTACTCTCTCGAGTTTATTGACAAGTCTGAAAAGTTGTTCATTTGCTATGAAGCAGAAAGTTACGTAAGTGGTAGATATTTTGCAAAGTACGGCATTTCCATTTTCAATTTACATCAATTTTGATCCTGGTACCGTAAGTGAAAAGGATTGGTTTTGCAGTTAGTTTGGCAAAATCTTTCCCGAGATTAGCAGTAGCAGTGAAACCATTGTCCTCTTAAAAAATAACTCCGATCGGACACACTGATTTTGCTGACTGGAGAAACTAAAAATATACTAATTGTTGCAATAATGGGATAACATTTTCTTGCCATTACAAATGGAGAACAAAAAGATATCAGTTAAATGAGACAGTCGTGAACGTTTGATAAAATAGCAATCTTCAGCCGTTACGAGAAGCAAGAACGATTGAGCATCAGTTGCATGAAATCGAATGATGCCAGTTCAATAACATGAAAAGCCCGCCTTGTACGAAATTTCTTTGCCCTCGGGGTTCCACAAAACAAAAGGGCTCTTGACATGACTTCGAGTGCAACATGATTTTGTCCTCTTTTTGATATTTTTAGATAATGAGTAACTTTCTTTTGTGATTTAAATCTCTCTGAATTATCTCGATAAAACTGACGTCATGAATCATTGCTTTTAACTTCCAAAGATTTTCACCGCGAAGAAGGATAGCAAAAATATTTTAATTAATAGAGAGATCCTTTCTAAACAAATGTAGTTCTGAGATGAAAAGTCGGTTAAAACTAAAACTTTTTGTCAACTCGTGGCTGGGTTGGTAAAGGAATGGTACCGGAAAGGGACTTAAATAGCTCTTTTTGAGTGTTATTCGTTAATTGCATTGAATTTTGTGTGAACCGTCTCAGGTTATCAAACAAACAAACCGACCTGTTATATTTTTTATATCTTTTCTTAAAAATCTCTTACATTTTTTATATCTTTTCTTTAAAATGACTTTCACCGTGCGCCATCTCATAAATCATGAACACGTGTTTCCTAGCTAGTAATGACGTCACGAGATTTAGTTGAAGGAAGTAGTCGCCGGTTTTCCTGCGAAACTAAACCTTCAACAAGATTCTTCAATGAACGAACAGAAAGTTACAATTCAGTACTAATAAAGCGGACTAATAAAGCGGACTTTATTTTGTTATTTGAGTCAAAACTATTATCCTTATCGCATGGGTGGTCGAGCGTTCAGCTTGCCATATTCACTTAATCAGGCAAACCAAGGCGAAGCACTTGCGAAGTGAGTTCCTTGGAGAGTGCTATAATTTCCAGAGATCCTAGAAGTTATGTCACATGTCCGTTAGTTCTTATGAAGAAAGAAACCATGGCAACTAATAGTAAGAATAAGACCAAAACAAAACCAGGTAATTGATGGATCCTATCCTTTTCACTTGCTTGTATTCTACAACAACAACTCAGTTACCTTTTAGTTTCTGTGGGCTTTTGTTGTAATCAAATTGAAATGTACTATGCTATAATCTTAGCTATTTCTTCTCGTCAAGGGAAATACCTCATTTTGAGTGAGATTTTCAATAGCTACAGGCGAATCAACTTTCTTCTTTTTCTTATAATGTGAACTGAGTTGTTAACTGGATAATAAGGGGTACGTCCACTAGTTTGCCAACATTTTGTGTAGTGCTTTTGTTTCGATATCATTTATCTTGTACCCAAGAATTGGAGAAGAAGTTAGTGGTTATATAATTGTGATAGCCAGGCGTCTCCTCGTGCGGCTTGAGCCCTGCGTTTAGTCTTTGCAACAGAACGCAGATCATAGATTCAGTGTTGTAAGAACTCGTGTTATTTTCCTTCACGACAACTCTTCAAACTCTAACGCAATGAAATCACAAGTCAATTGGATTTGTTTTTTGAACGTCTGGAGCACTGGACGGTTATACACCTTATGGCTCCTAAAGAGATTCCACTCTTGAAAGGAACTGCTAAGACACATAATAACGTTATTTAGTACTAGTTGATGACACACGAAATAGGTTCCATAGGCAAATTATCAGTGGTATTACTGTGTACGGCCTCGATATTAGATTGATATTACAGGGTCATTGTATAGCTCTCCGAGTCTCTTTCAAATGCATGAAAACAATGAAGTCATTGAACTATACAAAGTCAAAAAGTTTTCAAAATGCTATGATTTTGTAAAATAAAGTCAGGGTATTTTCAACGATTTATAAAAAAGAAGTCTTTAAATTCTACCGGCCCTAACTGGATCCATTCGAGAGTTATTCCATTTTCAAACCACAAAAAGCGGAAACAACTTGATATTTCTGTCAGAACGCTCCATTAGTATTCATTGTGACGAGTTCGTCAGCCGGGAAAGTAAAAGATTTCCAAACAGTTTGAGATGAGAACAAAACACTAAATAGAATGTCAGCGACAGAAGAAGGTACTTTGCAGAGCGTCAGAAAAAAAATAAGAAACTGATAAATAGGTAAGGGAGGAGCAAAAGTTCATAGATTTTTTAAGAAATCCCGAGCAAAAAACAACTAAGCCAGAGGCAAATCGATAATTTATAGTATTACGTTGGTAAGTTCCTTGTCTTCTTCTTTTGACAAAGGTCTACGAAGGGTGGCAATTGCCTAATGTTAGTGCAAACTTAGCCCCACTCTCAGTTTGCGAGACGTTATTTAGCAACATTGGTGATGATTTTTATTGATTTAGTGAAACCCAATTCAGCAAATGAACAGAGGAGCAATCTTTCGTTATCAACTAATGCTTGACTGCAGCTGTTTTAGGCGTTGTATCACGTGTTAGCCTGCATAACATTGAGACGCTAAGGGTGGGTTTTGAGCCGTGAGGCGCGAGATTGACACTTGGGAGGGAAAACATGAAAAATATGATTTTTCTATTCACCTGCTTTTCCCATTCCTCGCATGTTGAAAACGTAAAACAAACATTGGACGATTTTCCGGTAACGAATCAAATGCCATGAAAAATGCGTTGAGCGCACCAGTCTTGGGAAATGTCACATGACAAAGAGCAGTCATGCGCAAAACATTGCGGAATACGTCATCGATATTACGTGTCCTGCCGGATGAGGCATAACTATGCGTGTGTTTTGCATTAACCCGATCGAAGACAACCACAAGGGCTTGAATTAAATGCAGGTGAATGGCATTTCTTTCGGAAATGGTATAGGAAAGCGTGACAGATTTCGCAGCGAAATGCAAGGGCCGCGTGAGGAATTGTAACTTCTACCAGTAGACATATTACAGCTAAGCAATAATAAACAATATATAAAAGATCAACAAAGAGACGTTTGTATTTTCCGTAACGATTAAGCAAAGCTTCGTGCTTTTGTTTGGACCTGCCAACTCGATTAAAGTGGTCATTGAAAATGCGTGGAGTATGAATTTAAATGCACATATTAGAGGCTTAAGGGATCAAGCTCTGTGCTAAAAGCGGATCAGATCTTTGATTATGAAAATAACCAGCTCACGAAACGTCTTTCAATTTTAACAAAATGAATTCAAATGTCGTGATATTACTCCGGGTGAGGCACGCAAATGGTTTTAATTAACCACCATAACGTGACTTGTGAAATCATTGAGCACAACGCATATAAATAACTTAACGTGTACGTAAAATGCAAGGCCGGAGTGTTACTCGCATTTAGTACCATAATACTGCAAACATGTTCTCGCAAAAAGGACTTCAAAGGCACCCAGTTTGCGAGTGGAATGAGAGAGAAGTGTTAAGATGGTTAAGACAAAAAGGGCTGGCACAACTTTGGCGATATTTTCGCGGTATGTTGTTGCATTAGGTTGTGGTTTCTTCTTGGCTAAAGTTCACTTCACACGAACCCTAAACTGATTTGACAAATGTAAAAATTTACA
>OX421458.1:26349017-26371517 GCA_949126865.1 Montipora capitata | reverse complement strand
GTCAGTTTTGAAGACCACATTCACCAAATTCATAAGGCCATGACTAATTTGTTTTTTATTTTTTTTAAACTAAGCCCTCTATCTGCGCTCGAGGCTTTTAGAAACATTCCAGTGGAGGATTAAACATAGTCTTAAGTGGATAGCTTAAGAAGTTTGACCTGCACCAAACGCGAACGACTGAAGAGGCTAATGAACATCGAAAATGCAAGGCTCCAGTTCACTGATAACACTCCGGACAGGCCATTTTACTTCGTTAGATCTTCAAAATAAAAATAGCTGCATCATAGTTAATAGAGGGGAATGGTTCAGGTTATGAAACCCGACAAATTTCTTTGTTGTAGGTTTTTGTTTTTTTTTTTGGCCTTGACCGTGCACAAAACACAATAGTTGTTTACTCCGTACTGAGGAACTAACCAACCGTGCATAGTGTATGACGCAAAACAAAAGATTGTGCACGGTCCTGGACTTTCCAACCTAAATTTTGGCATCTTTGTTTGCTCCTTTGATATTTGCCGAGCTTCAAAACAAGTCCCCTTTATTAACTATGGTTGCATTTTTAAGGGTTAGAACCAAGTTGGCTTTTGGTTTGGATCCATTCCGTTTTTATTAAAGTCCATAGTCCGAGATCCCGCCGGCAGAAAAGTTTTTTTGCCCACGCAGGAACTTGAAGAGATAGGCTTCTCGAAGGCCAACTGAATCTAAAAAATCATGTTTTTTTGTTCCCTAAAACACATTTGCCCAGTTTGGAAATGCATCACATAGCCAGAACGACCTCTTTTCTTTCCGGATTTCAATCACTGAAATGTCAATATCTTTTACAGGAATTTTAAAGATGATTATGTCCTCTTCATTGCAGATCGCCTTGGCATCTCAAACCCAACGTCACGCGACAAGCTACTTGCTGCTGTCCATGAACTCAAATTGTTTGGTGGCCCTGTTCCAGATGAAAGGCATTTTCGGCTGAATGTTCCAGGCACCGGAAATAAAGATGTAATCATCCCAAGATCAAAGAGGAGATCCTTACCGGTCAGGCCCCCGGAAATGCAACTACGCAGCGGTAAGACCCAAAAATCTTGGAATTACTTAGGTAAATCGAGGTACCTTTCAGTTCAACCCCATTTTCACCTGCTCCCACAACCCCAGACAGTTTCCGAGAAATTTTAGTGCACAAAAGTGTTTCAATTCAAAATGTGCTATTTGTCCTTTCAGTTTAAGGCACTGTCCACACGTATCCGTATATTTTTGAATCTTCAACTTTTTCTTTGTGCATTCAAAAAATTTTAAGTCCACACGTTTCCGGATTCAACTCGAAAGCATCCGGATTCGTTCTGGTATCCAGGACTCCTCTGTTACTATTGTCGATAGAGCATGCGCCATCAAGTGCGCGATTTGGCGACAAGAGAAGCAACATCATTCGATCAGCGGTCATGTTGAATATTTACGCAGAAAAAACTGCATCTGAGTTTGTAACGTAATCGGATTTGAAATTATCCGGATTGCACCGTCCACGCGATTCCAAATTCTCTGCGTATTCAAAACGTTACGGATTCCCATGCAGGATACGTGTGGGGTTTGCCTAAAACCTGGAACCCGAAATCCGATATAAGAACTACAACGAAAGGCTTTGCGAAACGAAACAAAACGAAACGTAATACAGAAAGAATCCTAAACATTAATTAAAGCTAACTTTAGGCCTAATTTAGGCCTAAACAGACCGTTTACCAATGCTACAATAAGCGACAAAAATAGTAGAGACACTGAACTGGGAAGACAGCAATTAGGGAAAAATCACCTTAACGTTACATTTTCCACTTGCACTCCCCCTCCCCCCCCTCTTCCCCCGCCTCCCCCCCCCCCCTCTTCCCCCGCCTCCCCCTTCAATGTTGGTAACCGAAAAAGGAAGAGTTGGCGATAAGAAAACAACATTGTTTGGGGGGGGGGGGGAGGGGTTTACATGGAAAGAATTTAGGAGAGGGATTTGTCCGAGATTCCTTAAAAGGGAAAGTGTCTCAACACTTTTGGCGCTTATTGTAGCATTAGGCCTAAAAAATTTTGTTTAGGCCTTAGGCTAGCTTTAATGAATGTTTTGGATTCTTTCTGTATTTCGTTTCGTTTTGTTTCGTTTCGCAAATTAGTGTAAGCCTTTGGTTGAAGTTCTCATATCGGATTCCGGATTTTTTATTCCGGATTCCTGGTTTTAGGCAAACCCATACGTCTGGACGGAAGGTGAATCCGCAAAGAAAAAGTTGCGGATTAAAAAATATCCAGATATTTGTGGACGGGGCCTAATTGAATGTCGAATCTGCAAACGTTCATGTTTTTGACCGTCATGAATTGATTCGGGTTCAGCATCAACTGGAAGGAAATGAGGGAGAAGAAACCGTACGAGATGGTGAAGTGAGAAATTTGAGCGTAGGAGTGTCCCAATGTAATTTACTCTCTGACTGAAGTTCAACGGCCTATTTGACAATTTCCCATGTTGTTGTGAGAGTTATATCTCTAGGAGCAAATACTTGTTAGACTTGAAGTTCGTTTGTGGTATTGGCAGTAATTCAACCTCGTTCTCAGGGTCTCAACGACAATGGAGACCCATTAACAACGTGTGTGTCATTATGGTATTTCACTGAAAAGTAAATATTTAATTCATGCCTTGGTTGTAGGTTCTCTAAATACGCAAATCTTGGACACGATCGAACGGAAAACACCACAGGAGGTTCTCTATGAACAAAGCGAAAAGATGTGCCAAGATCCCAAAAAGGTCAGTATTGAAATTTTATTTTTGCAGTGAAATATTCGCGCGGGTTTCGAAAGACAACCGAGAAGTCATCCTCGCACGTATCTGAATAATTTAAGCACTTGTCTCTTTGTAGACATCTGAAAAGCTCGGGTATGCCGCCTGAATTTCTCAGGTGTCTCTAAGAGACAATTAAGTGGAGACACCGGATGCCTCCCCTAAGACCTCACAAAGCTGATGCTGGATCATAATGGATGGCGTGATGAAAAATATTGTCCGAGTTCTCTCGACCAGAT
Organism: Montipora capitata; assembly: GCA_949126865.1. Taxonomy (NCBI): domain Eukaryota; kingdom Metazoa; phylum Cnidaria; class Anthozoa; order Scleractinia; family Acroporidae; genus Montipora; species Montipora capitata. The sequence continues at coordinate 26,368,487 of OX421458.1, read as the reverse complement.
GATGCATGGCGATAAGATAGAATTGCTTAAATTGTCGAGACAAGTGCTACGATCACTTGTCCTTTTTGTCTATAACCCGCTACTTCAAATATATACATTTTGTAGGTAATAGAATTAAAATAATGCTCCTCGAATTTCAGGGGAAGGTTAATGTGCATACAGGAGGACTTCAAACTGATTCAGAGTACTCGACCGTTGAAATAACGACACAGACGACAAGGTACAACATGATGGTACATATTAATGATCCTAGGGCGGTTTTGACTCGATTACCAGCCGCTGTTTCGGGAAAGGAGCCCGCGCTCCTTCCCAGTCCCTCTCGGGGAGGACCGTGAACGGGCGTGAAGACCGTTCTCGAGAGGGTGGCGGAAATTGGGCTTAAGTGTGATACTGATCGTGGCACCAGGCTAATAACTCTATTATGAGTGGTAGCTGTAGTGGAAAATAAATTTCAAGGAAACTAAACACAATATCGGGCCATTTATTCTTTAACATTAAAGTACACTAGTTTTCCAAAGACAGAGGTCACCGTGTTTCCATTCTTGTAACCAAAAGAAACTTTCTTCTTTTAGCAAAGAGCTTGTCAGTCTACTTCTTGCGGATTGTGAGGCTGATGCAAAGGATCGTAATTTGTTTTATGTGGCAGTGGAAATTGGGATTCAGAAGAAAGGTATTCCCATTTTCTTTCTTTCTTTTTTTTGCAACTGGCTTCTCCGTTCACGGCCAACTCGACCTTAACCATTCTCATCACCAGAGCCTCGGATCCACCCAAGGCTCTGGGAAACTCTTTGTAGGAGGACATGCGCCGTAGGGTTCTTATGGCCAAATAGCCCTTTTCACGGTTAGTTTTTCTCATTTGCATTACAATGTAATCTCACGTGGGTGCGAGGCAATTTCGGGTAAAAACTACAAAATAGCCCGAAATTGCCTCACATACATGCTAGATTACATTGCAATGCAAATGAGAAAAATTAACCGTGAAAAGGGCTATTGGCCATTTAATAATAATAATAATAATAATAATAATAATAATAATAATAATAATAATATTAATACATTTCTATAGCGCCCTATCCCAGAGCTCTAAGGTGCTTTACAATATATTGTTTAAAAAGCAGACATAGTAATTTATAAATTCGAAAAAAGACAAAAGCAAAACTACAAATTAAAATAGCGTTTAAAAAGGTAAGTTTGAAGATTGCATTTTGCATTTTAACCTTACGGCACCTGCTCACTCCTCTTGCTAACATGACTGCACCAATTAGAGACGCTGTTCTCTCCCTCAGTCAATAGAAGAGCTCTGGGGTTGAGATTGGACCTTGACTTTCACTCCGTTAAAATATTCTTCTAGATTCCAGTCTTCCTATGTCTCAGATGATGGTTTTGGCGGATGATGCTCGGCCATTGGAGATTCAATCCCGTCAGCCAACTGGAGAAGCCAAGTAAGTGGTTTATCCAAGTGAGGCCGTGCCATTTAAACCCCCAATTAAAGGAACGTGTTTTAAATATAATACCAACTTTATTCATTCAATACAATGAAAGGGAGAGATACTAGCGGTTATCCCTATACGAGGGTATCCGCCCGGATGTTATTGATCTAGAGTCGCTTTTGATGAGGGAGGAAAACCGGAGTTCCCAGAGAAAAACCCTCAGAGTTAGATTGAGATTGACTGAAACTCAGCCCACATACGACCTCAAGGCCAGGGTTGAACCTGGGCCGGAACCTGGGTCGTAGGGGTGGGAGGTGCGGTTGATAAGCACTAAGCCACCCTGACTCCCCCAATCAAGGCCCTGCACTTTTCTCGCTAAATGTGGAACGTTTATGCGCCAGAGTAAAAAACACGGGAAAAAAACAGTGGCGCTTTAATGGATAATTACTGAGGCACATGGCATTATGAGAAATATTGCAGACAGCTGAGGCCGTAGGATTCGTCGGAAGACGAAGGGTTATTTATTACACAGAGTTTTACGAAAGCAGATATTTCAGCAGAAATCCCTGGGTTTAGAAAGACGATGGATTCGTCGGAAGACGAAGGATTATATTGTGTTCTATACTATCAGTCTCCGTGATTGCATTTATTTTTAAGTTTTAGTTGATCAAAATGGCACTTCGAAACAAAAAATTAAGTTGCAATGAACGAGAATTAAACGCAAACGGTACTGTTGACAATGTTGTAAGCTATCAGTTTTTGCGCACTTTATACATTAAATTTCCTAAAACAGGCTGCAATATTAAAAATATTGCAGCATGCTTATTTAGCGCGTAGAATTATATTACCCCTGATAATTTCCCTGCTAACAAAAAGGACCGCCTCCGTTTTCCTCAGACAGTTGTTTTGCCATATTAAAGACTACAATCGTTGATTTAATGCAGACAGAGAACAATAGAATTTCATGGGGATTAGTAATTATAGGTGCAATATTGCACTGTAACTTGGGTTGTGTGACTGTCTGCAGAGGTGGTCAAGTATCCAAGCGAAAATTGTACAGTATTTCCACTTTTGGTGTGTTTTTTAGTCTGAAGACGGGGCTCCCCGGTATCGGGGGGGGGGGGGGGAACAGTGAGGTACAGTTTATTGGGAATACACCGACCTTGACGCGAGTCTCGTTTCCAGTTTTTTGTCAGCACGTGGCGACGCGAGTGTGACCTGTCCGAAAGACAATGCCTTGTTTACTCGATTCAGTAAACGCGGTCCCCGACAGTGAGCGGCAAAAGAAAGGCTATTTTGCCACCAAAACTACAGTGATAGGCATTTTCCATATTTTAAAGAAGCTCCGCCTTTAAATTAGTGCTGTATTTGAGTCACAAAAATTTAAGAAGAACCGTGACACTCAATTGGTTAATTGCAGTAATTTCTTGGGCCTGTCTTATGTTTCTTAATCCTTTCGAGCGCTGACTTGATGCGTCCAGTGTATCAGTTACAGTCCACATAGTTGTCTTTCTCTGTAGGACGGATTCTAGCTTGCAGAATTATAGCAAGACTGAAAATCTTTCTTGTTTTCTGACTAACAGCCTGTTACGTTTAGGTTTCATTTGAAGATGAGAAGTGGTGGAATTTTGCGTGTACAAGCAGGAATTTTGAGTCCTGGAGTAAGTTTGTTCATTTATAAGTAGCTTACATATAACTACGTTCCCAGAGGCTAAACGTAAGCTTCACAAAAACTCTGTTTCATAGGCATGGAAGACAGTAATAGTTCAGGTACGCGATAAGTTCTTTAATTCCTTCTGATTGCATCAAATGCCTTTTACTGAAAAAGCGCGAGGATTCGAAACATGTTAGATTGCCATCACTTTAGTTGTTCACCGGAAAGCATGTTCACAGAATGCTGTAAGATAGTCAATCTAAGCTTACGCTCAAAATGAATTCTGGTCAATGATTCAACACAAAAAATCACAACATTTAAGTGAAATTCAATGTCGCTGAATGACGAAACAGATTCTCACAAGAAATAATGAGCATGCACCCAGCTTTCTTGTCTCTTCAACAGCGGAGAAACTAAACAGCATCATACGAAAGTATTGCTCAGTAGCCTTTGTTTGAAACCTTTGAATGGTTACACTTTAGGATTTCATCGTTACTCAAATACAGAGGGTTTTATCTCAATGGGAAAAACTTGATACAGGATTTATCCGCGCGCTCGAAAACTAGAACAACCTCCTAGTGCACAGCAATTCTTAGCACCTGAGAAAAACTTTCACCTGAATGGGTACATTACAAAACTTATTATGGAAATGTAAAAGTTCTCACTATTTGGCTATTCTTTCTATAATAGGAAGAAGAAGAACTCGAAATCCCTACAGTAATATGAACCTACAATCAGTGGCAAAAGTAGTTGGGACGCTAGTGTCAGAATGGGCCTGAAAACCTCTCAGACGTCAGAAACTAAGCATAACTGTCAAAATTCCACTGAAAACTTCAAAATAAAACTCCCCCCCTCCCCCCAATCAATGTTGAAATAGACAAGGATATGTATGTTCACTATTGGCAACATTGTTCTGGGGGGGAGGGGGCAATTTTTCAAACTCAGTAAGAAAACCAACTTCACCTGGTGAGTGTCCCAAGACTTTTGCCACTGATTGTAGTTTCCCATGGCTCATGTTGGTATAGAGATCTAATTAGTAATCGGGAGGTCAAGGCTTCGACTCCTCGTCGATGCGCTCGAATTTTCCTCAAGCCCTCATTGATAAATACACTTTTTTGTGGACAATTTTCATATTTTCTTCTATTTATCGTCTTCCAGGCAGCGTACAAATGCGTTCAGATATCTCGTCAAACCAGAGCAGATGAAGTGGTGAAGATGATCTTATCCAGTTACGGCAGTGATGAGCCACCAGAAAAGTTTGTCCTCGTAGAGAGTTTGTCAGATTCAGAAGGTAACAGCACTCAAAAAGTCGAGTCTCCTGTTAGAGGCAAAGAAAACAATTCCAGTAGGTGCTATACTAGCGTTTCTTCTAAAGACGGCTCTGTTCGTGATGTGGCAGTGCTTTGGCAGCGCCGAGTTGCCAGATAAGTTCGAAAACTCGTGGAGAGGTTCTCAGATTCTAAAAATAGCAGTTCGTAAAACTGGCTTTCCTGGTATAGCAAAGCTGTCCCAGTCGATGAATCTTCAGATATTCGCGTTTCTAGTGGACTTGAACAGTCATTTTAAACTATGGTATAGCCGCTTTATCCGCCAGTGGTTAAAGGACAACATAATGAATCCGAAAAGACATGAGACCAGTTGTTTTGCAACATATAGGAATAAGTCACGACGTGAAATGTTTCCATTTACTGTCCTTGGGTCCTCGCATGAATACCAGGGTGATCAAACCTTGTCGGTGCTGCATAAAAAGCACTGTGAAGAATCCAAATGCCCTTAAGAAACAAAAAGAGATAAGCAGTGCGTTTTGCATTGCAGTTGGTCGTATATTGGAGGCGGATGAATGTCCTTTGGAGGTGCAGTCCCGTTGGAGTGCTGGAGAGCAAAGGACGTTTACTCTGACACAAGCCGAGTTTGAAGTAAGTCAAGTTAGTGTTATTCATTTGTGTGGTCGTGAACTCGCGCGGCCATCGAGGAACGTGTGAGAGAAATTAGGGAGCTTAAGCACGCGCGTTTTTGAGACACGGACGGCAACCGGAAGTGAGCTGTTTTCTCTTTTAACTTGTCTTTACACAACCACATTTACATTCTAAGTATCTTTTATCCATTAGAGATGGTAAGTGTCAAAATCTGGGAGACACCACTGTCCTGGCACGCGAAATGTTCTCTTCCGGTTGCCGTCCGCGTCTCAAAAACGCACGTACGTAAGCTCCCTAATGACACGAGCAAGAAGCCTTGTGAAAGCTTAGCCAATTAACTTGGTTTGTGTACATTGTTAGAATGAATGTGACATTAACTTGAAGAGACAGAGCCAATGTTGACTACTCTTATGACCGTCAGCTTGAGTTCCGTACTATAAAATCCAGACAGAAAACTAGCCAATCAGAGTATTCCATTTAGCCTGACAATTGCTACTAATTCAAAAATGTTTTTGCTCCAGTTTATGATTATGCAGGAAATGTAGATCTTAACAAGTGTTATTGAAATCCAAAAAGAAAATTGGGGGTAACCACGCATTTTTCAAAGATGATTGATGAATATTTTTTTGTAAAAAGCTTTAAAATACAAAGCCATGTATGGCGATCTTTCTCAAATTGAAGCTTATTTATCTCTCAAAAATTCATGGTTACCCCCAATTTTCTTTTTGGATACCAAGAGTACTTACTAAGATCTACTTTCTCCAGATATTTTTGAAACGCGCAAAAATATCCTTGTATTAGTAAGCATCTCCGATAGGAAATCCGAGTATCTCGAGATGCGCAGATCGTATGCGCAATAACAATAGTAGGCACCGTCCTAAGTTAAAGGATATATTCATCTTCAAAGCACTCGGTTTATTTGGTTTTTTTTAGGGAATTCTACAGAGCGATGATGCTAACAAAGTAACAGCCAAATCTTCGTTTAACAGTGGTGAGAATTACTTTCTTAATGAAGATCAGTCCTCCGGTTTGTCAAATGCTGATTCTGAGGAAAAAGAGAACATCGAACAGTTCCGAGAGAGAATAGATGCTCTGGACTTGGAAATCGGAAATGAAGCGAATCATGTCAAACGTAAAGTGTCACAAATCGATAATTTGAGGCATAGATTTCACGTGTATCAAGAAGGTCATCGAAAGCAAAGCAACAATGGCACAGTTGACGAATCGGTGCTTTCCACGGACGGTCCCAAGAGGCGGAAAGTCTCGCAAATTGATGTTTTTAGGAGCAAATTTCTTGCTTATGCTCACAACGGGAGTAAAGGAGAAACGACGAGTGGTTTTAGTCCAGTTATTGAGAATACAAAAAGAGAAGACAATAATATTGAGAATAAAAGTACGCGCAAGAGTTCTGCATCTCGCGCGGAGTCCTCGGACGGAGAGGATCTTCCCCGTTTTTCATCTTCTCCCCCATCCCATCTTCAACATAACAACCAGGACAATGACAACGTCTCCTGCCAACAAAACGAAAAGAATGTTCGCAAGAGATCACATCCGAATCAACTTACTTTAGCGACTGTTCTTCAATATTGCAGACTTGTAACTTTGACGCTCAATAGAGAGCAGGGAGAGGGCTGGGGCATAGAACTAGTGCATGTCACCTTAACGGGTTCCTCAACGGGCGGAAATAACGAAGATTCGAAAGAGGAAGAAAGAGTTGTTTATGTCCAGCACAACGGCAATGGGCAGAATTCGATCGTGAACACATCTTCTTCAGGTGACTTTGACATGGATTTAATAAATTCATCGGAAACCAGTTCTCGGCAATCTCCCAATAGCTCTGGGTCAAGTGAACAAGAGATAGCCTCAATATTAGCAAGAACTCAACACTCCATCTTGAATGGCGAGAAGACCACTGACGACATGCGGCAAATGGTTCACAAACAGAACCTAAGAAGAAGAATGGGAGTTACTCAGGGGTCGGGCTCCAATAATTTTAATCTGGTCCCTCCTGAAGGAAGTCCCATGTTATCAAGGCCTTCTTCAGCGTCTCAAGAGAGGCCAATGAATCCCCTTCCTCAAAGACCCTCTTCTGCACTTGCGCAGTGGAAGAAAGAAGGAAGTCCCCAGCCTCGACCTGGAGTGCGCGTAGTTGCACTTACCGAGGGAGGGGTGGCGGAAGACAGTGGTGAACTCGCTGTTGATGACGTTATCGTTGAGGTGAGCAAAGTGGACTGATTCAATGAAGATGAACCGCAACTAATATTCAAGTGTAGTTTTCATTTTTTCGTTGACGTTTGCATATGTTTCATCGTCGACGTCAAAACATCATGATGATAATAATCATAATCACTTGTTTCGACCTGTCCACTCTCTAGGGTGCCTTGGGAATCTATCCTCAGCAAATCCCCGCCCTGGGTGGTACTTCCCGTTAATGGGCTAATGGGGATGTGCCGCTTGATGAGGTCGCATTTTCACGACTGGATTGACTATAATGGGGATGCCTTCTCAACAGAGTTCCCGACGGAGTCACAAGAATGGGACCGGAAAATTGACCCAAGCATTCCCCCTTGGGCAAATTCTCATCGGTAATCGCCAGGGGAGATTTGTCCGTAGGGATTTCGACCTCTAGCTCAAACTTCGTTTACTCACACGTAAAAATGAGGACTCTAACTTGTTGCTGTTGACTAAGGAGGTACACGGCAATGGGCCAAAAAACCCCATACCATTAGATTGTTCTATGCCACATAATTGCGTTTTACAAATCTTAGTTCATCAACGTTTTTATGGCTTTGAAACGGATCTTTGCCTTTAAATTGCTTCTATGATCAAAAAATCACTTCTTCTTTTCTCCAGATTTTGAAAGTGTGATTGCTCAACAATTGACTGGCAAAATTCTAAGCTTTAATTTTTATTCAAAAGCTGTTTACTTTGAGTGTAAGTTTTGAATTTCACGGTCCGCCATTGCTAACGTCCGATTGGACCTCAGGGGGGTTGGACCTAGGAAAAATTGACGTCATCTACTCACTTGCTTAAAATTTCAGCGTGTAAACGCAGCTTATTATATATGCAAAACACGAGTTTAGCATATACCCCGAAAGTCCGTGCTCCATATTAATTCAGCCGCGTACACACGCATTGCATTCTTAAACTATTGAGTCTGACGTCATTTTCTCCTCGATCCAGCTCTCTCAAGATATTAAAGTTACCAATGGCGGACCATTTAACCGGAAAATTCCAGTTAAAATAAACAGGTGTCTTTTTGAAATCAAGGCTTAAAAACTTCGATCAGTTACTGTTTAGTTAACATAGATTTGAAATCCAAACAAAAATAAAAAAATTTTTTTTGGTCACAGTAGCACTTAAATACCTCTGATGAACCGTAAACTGCCTCTTACGGGAAACTTAAGCAAGGAGTGTACTGTGCAGCCCCCTCACGTTTGAAACCAATGCGACTGTCTATTTTATAAAAGATTTTTTATTTTCAGATCAACGGACAGTTTGTGCTCAATTCTCCGCTTGAACCCGTGATCGCTGCAATGCAGGAATGTAACACTGTATTCATGGTGGTTGCGAGAGCGAAAAATACCGAACCGGAAGTAAGTATTGACCTTTTAAGTTTCCTTTACCACAAGTCATTACTTCTTCGGACACTTTTTTCCTATCTTCACAATTCAGGTAGTGACACCAATTGAAGCAAAAAGCCACGTTATTCTAGACTTAAGAGGCCGCGATCCTTTTGGTCAGCAAAAAGGGTAACCGCGTGAGAATAAAATCTCTGAGCATGCGCAATCCAATTCCCAACATCGTTCGTTTTCAAGTGAAGTTATGATCCTCGCAGATATAAACGCAATTTTAGCGTAGAGATGCCTGAAAAATCCAGGACTTTGACGGGGTCAAGTTGAACCCGTGACCTCGCGATGCCGGTGCGACGCTCTAACCAACTCGGCTATGAAGCCACTGATGTCGTAAGCTGGTCATTTGTGGGCTCAAATGCTCCCATTCATCACAGGAACATTTGAACCCGCAAATGACCAGCTCCCAAAACCTCGTTAAAGTCCTCAATTTTTCAGGATGCTAAAATTGCGTTCACAACTGCGAGGATCATGGCTTCACTTGATTTCATATCCACAGTTCAACATATGATTAATTTCATATATCATTTCGTTCATTTCTGCGGGCGGGAGCAATAAATTCAAGAATTCGAGTTGATGCTTGCGAAGTCCGCATATTTCACCTAGTAAAATAGGTAGGAGGTGGTGTATCTCTGTCAGAGAACGCCAGCTACTTAACAAAATAAATACCTTTTACTAACCGAGTTCGAGGTCCGTACTGTAAGTTACGGACCGAGTTTTCACTCATTGATTTCTGCACTTGCGCAGTGGAGGAAAGAAGGAAGTCCCTAGCTTCGACCTGGAGTGCGCATAGTTGCACTTACCGAGAGAGGGGTGGTTGAAGACAGTGGTGAACTCGCTGTTGTTAACGGGAAAAAACGAGGCTCAGTAACTTACAGTACGGACCAAGAAAACGAGATAGTAAGATATTTCTTACATCTCTGAGGTTAATTCGGCGCGCGGGCAAGGAAATTAGTCGAAGTTCAAGGTTCGATTGTCACAAAGATTGCCGTGTCAAAATTCGAAAAACTAAATCTCCTTGGCTTTTTTAAATAGTTGTACGGTGGCCCAGGAGGGTCACAGTCCAGTTTTAATTTTTCACAGTGAGTCGTCACCAGTTCTCTCACAGGTCATTGTTTTACCAATACAGAACGTACCCTAAACATTCATAAAAGCTAACCTCAGGCTTAAAAAGCTTTTGTTCAGGCGTAATTAGGCCGAAGGTTAGCTTTTATGAATGTTTATTATACCTTCTGTATCGGTAAAACAATGACAGGTGACCTGTGACCTGCGAGAGAACCAGTGACGACTCACAAAATTAAAACTGGACTTTGAATAAAATTAAAACTGGACTGTGACCCTCCTGGGCTATCGTATAGTTGCTTGCAAGAATCAGACAGTTTTACAAGTTTATGTAACAGAAACGACATGAAAAAATTGCTACATAATGTTTTATCGAAATTTTAAATTTGGCGGACTGTACAGCGGGCCGTACTGAACAATACGGCCCGCTAATTTAGCCAATCATAGCGCGCGTACTATCTGAGAGATACAATAAAATAGAAGAGCATACTCGAATTGACCCCTAATTTAATTTTGTTGGTACCGATTTTAGTTTATACTTACTCCTCTTTTACCTATATGTTTTCTAAAAGACTTGCATTGTTTTGAACGCGTCATTAATTGTTCCTTTTTTGTTTTTCAGGAAGAAAACAAACCGGATTATAGGGACGATCTCAAGGAGTTAACTCTTCAGATACAAAATCTTGTCACCAAAGTCAGCGAGATGCAAAGCGACTTGAAGAAGAAAGATGATAAGATTAAAACTTTGAAGAAGATGGTCAAAAAGAACAGCACTGACAGTAAAGGAAAAATTTATGAGTCTGTTCAAGTCCTTGTATAATAACGCTATACGTACCACTCTTTCAACAAGAAAATTCACACATCGTTCCTGCATATGTGCTGGCAAGATGCTTTTCCCTTACGCATGCTCACAATATATGACAGAGACGCAAAAGGTAGCTGAACATTACGTTCCAGAAAGAACGCTAAAGTTTCTTGAACTGCACTTTTCTCCTTTACTTCGACAGACTAGTAATATGTGAATATTACACAACTGTCAAATGATTGAGAAGGTGGAAATACGTGCCAGAGCCTCGATTCCACACGAACCCTTTCATCAATGACACAATACCATCAGGACTATAAAAATTCAACCAAAACATGTTTCTAACATACTCAAGGAACTACAACCACGCATGTTTGCAAAAAATATTTACCATTCTTGTAAATAAATTAAAATGTAAAATGAATTTTAAATTCATTGGAAAAGAATTTTTAAAGAGCACGTGTTTAGACTATCACGTGGATAATCCCTGGTAAATATAAGAATCGTGAATGCTAAGAAACAAAGTTAAAAAGCACATGTCGTGCTATCATTTTAGTAAGGTAGACGAAAGTTTTAAAACAAGTGCTTTTGTGCTAATAAACACGACAATTTTATGAACGTCTGTGTTTTTTGACGTCACTATGACTCCGATTCTATTGCAGTTGTGCCTTTTCAGCCGACAATTGTGTTGAAAACAGGGCGTATTGGGAAGGTGTTCGGGTACCTGTGTTATTCGGGATCGGGCAATTCGCTTCGCGATGTTGTTTAGTAAATCCGGATAAGTCGATTCTTGAGCCCAGAGCTAAAAAATAACCCTTGTTGCCGGACAACGAGAAGTGATGGCAACATCAGAGTCTGTTCGAGTATATCGTTCAACGCGGCCGGATGGACAAGAAAATTATATGAAATCTCTTTTAAAAAGAATTAAGTTCTTCTAGCGTGCCGTTATGCCATCCTTGAAGCATTCACTTTGGTCTTAACTCGTATTTCGTTGTCGCTCGGAAAGATACTCGGCCGTCGAGTACGCTGTCGCTATCCTTTGTAAGAAATTGCATTTGTGTCGTCCATCTTCGCAAACTCTTCGGACCTCCATCGTTCCTGTTTACTTCCATCAGGCTCAAACATGCAAGTTGTTGCAAGTCTTTGTAACCAGGTACAGTTGCTTCGTATAAAAGCTTCGTGATATATTCGGCCCTTCCGACATTGGACTCGACACTTTGTTCCTTACTACCTCGAGAAAGACAGAAGCATTTACAGTAATTGATGTTGCAATCTTCGGAACACAACCGATGTCTTCAAAGACCAGGGAAAGCTTCGTAAACGTTCGACCACTGAAACTGTTAGCGTCTTATTTCCCCAGGAAGGATTCAAGTGCTGCCGGTGTTCGCTGGACTGAGTTGATGTTCCTTTTGATGCGGTCGCTAACACTTGAAGTTGTCTTTGACGAAAACGATTGGACTTTTATGTCACTGTTAAAAAGAATTCAAGTAAGTGATTTGAGAGCTAAAAACGAAAGCAAGAGAGATTACACCTTTATTTCATTCTATCAAATTTGTTGGACTGCAAGTAAAAAAAAAAAGAAACATAAACCGGTTAAACAAGAAAGAGTGTCAAGGGGAGAGTGTGGCGAGAAACCCCGAGCGAGACGCATGCTAAATACAGAAGAATACGCAGGACGTCCAGACACTAGGGAGCTTAAGCAACGACAAAGGCGACGAGAACGTCATCTCAAAATATAAATTCGCGTTATTTTAATCGCTTCGTGACTATTTCAACCATTTTAACATGACAAGGGTGTGGTAGTTCCTCCAAAACGACACTCGTCGGAACGGTACTTCATTTAAGGGAGAAAATGAAAATATATCCTCAAGTGCTTCACAAAACCTCAAATTTAGTCATTTCACGTTGTTGTTTTGCTGACGACGGCAAAGAAACGGACAAAAGTTAAAAACGCACGTGCAGGGCGTGCAAAGCTATTGTTTTTGCCAACTAAATATGCAAATTTGTGACGTTCTTGAACTTCTTGTTGCTGTCGCCGTTGTCGTTGCTTAAGGTGGCTTACTACAGTTTTCCGAAGAAAAAGATCAAGGTTTTGGAATCTGTGAAATTAAAGGAACAGGAAGTCTATTCTGATGCCAGTCGTACAACCCCACCTCAAAATTTCAGGATTTCCGAAAGCGAGAAAAAATAATTATGTAGAGAAATAAATAGTTAAATCTGCCTGACAGGTTTTTCACAAATGACAAAAACGTCGATTTCCGTCTATTTTAATAATAACTGAAAAACTGTCTGATAAAACTTTTTGAAAAAAATGTTGACGGTTTTGTCTACATGTTGTTTACTACTTCGCAAAATTTTAACCCTGGTTGTACGGCTAGGTTTTGAGAAAAAGGCCATTGAAATGTCTAGTTTCCAGTCCCCCCTCCAGGAAGTTCGTCACTATATTAAGCGTTTTCCCCTGATTTGTATTTGTTTGTTAGGTAAAATTACATTTTACATCAATTGCAGTGACCAACACTTCACAAGAGACATCATTTTGCTTTAATTTCACAGATTTCAAAATTTTGATATTTTTTTCTTCGGATAACTGTAGTAAGCCATCTTAAGCTGCGCTATTGTTGGCGCGCGAAGTAAATTAACAACATGATCTCTGCTCTAAATTAACGATTATCGTTAATTCGTAGTTTGCTTTGAATTTACTGTTATCGCTAATTTAGGACACTGTGTCCCAGGGCTTGTGGTAGCAGAGAAAATAAGGAAAAAAAAATCATATCCGTAGATTGGAATTGAACTCGGAGTTTCTACTCTATAAGAACCGCTTCTTTCCGCTTCACCACTGAAGAAAAAGATACCGCACTTTCAAAAAAAAAAAACTATTTTAGTCTCCCACAGAATACCAATGCTGTAGAGTAATAAGGCCTAAGCAAGATTAATAATTAAGGCTTAAGCCTTAATTTAAAAATGTTTAGCTTTGTTGTGAAGTTTGGAAACCGACCTTTTGCAGTGTTAATTATTGTTTGTTGCCGAGGGATAATACAGCATTATCAAATATTATCCCTGAGCAGCTAGCGGTGTGGGTGTCAAGTGGTTAGGTGACGGGTTAATAATGAACATACCATTTCCCATAATCCATATCAAGCTTTCAGTCTTCTAAATTAACGATAATAGTAAATTCAGAGCAAATTACGAATTAACGATAATCGTTAGAGCGGTTTTCAATTGAGTGTCGAAAGTAATTTCTGAATTGCTTTGGTTTTGCATTACTTCACTCAGTGATTGGTTCAAAGTTTTCGCGCCATTTTTTCAACCAATCAGAAGTGAAACCAAAACCAATCGCGGCTTGGCCGTGCACATTTTCCTGCGCTTTGTGTCGGCTACGTGTGATTACTTGGAATTTTGATTGGTTTACTGGATTGTCTCCGTCCTTTTTTATTGGCCAAAGTAATTACTTTGGTTTTGGTTTTACGACACTCGATTGAAACTCGCTCTAATTCAAGGTAGAGAATGGGCAAATTAATGAGCGGCGAAGCCGCGCGGAGAATGGGAAGGGAAATGTGAAATTCTCTGCGCGGCTTAAGTCTTTCGCGTAAACAATACCGCCAGCTAACGCAGGCTACAGGAAAGGTGATAATATTAGACACGTCTGCCGGATGGCATTTCCTCAAACTCCTTGCTTCTTTTGGTCTCATTCCTACCCAAACAAGAAACCCTCAATAATTGTCTGGGATCAGCTCATCCGTGAGAAATGTAATACATCAATCCAATCATTTCCAACGCTTTCAACCTCACAAATATCATTACGTCCACGGTATTGAAGGGGTTGTACTGTGGCAAACAAATCATTTCTACTTACTTTAGAAACGAAGCGCTTTTATTAGCGCCTGTTGCTTCTTTTGCTTCAAGCTTCGCGTCTTCCTCCTGAAAAACAACAAACATGAATCAAAGTGACTTTGTGCGAATGATTGAAAACCTAACCCTTACCGCGCACATTTACATCTATAAGCAAACTGCGTCGTGTTTTTCGAAGTTTTCTTCTGGCAAACCAGCCTCGAATTCCATTGGTTATCGCTAACCAAGCTTCTTCCATGAAGTGACGCGACCTGTTAGCGAAAGTACCAGTCATCTTATCGAGCAAGTCCTCATAAAGGAGAACTATGTTGGGTTGGGGTTAGAACACTAGGTTTTTTCATGTAATTAAACCATTCTTTACCTTGTATCGTTTGACGTTTTTTCCTCTTTGCTCATCTCGCCATCTAAGACAGACAAGAAATAAGAACTTACTGGAATCAAACATTTCACTCCCAAGAATGACACTTGCAGATTTTACTGTATAACACCAGACTATTTTACTTGTCAATTGAAAACTAAGGCTTATAAGGAACTCAAACACATGAATGCACTTGCTGTACTGACATTGAAGTATCAACCGCGCCATCAAGCTAACTGGAAGCTAGACAAAAACGTAATTTCGTATTATATACCCTTAAGTTATAAACTAGAATCTTACTTTGCATTGTCCATCATTGCAGCAAGGCGCTTTTCCTTCTCAGCAGCATCCATATGTCTATCGCAGGAAAAACAATAAATAGACCTGATATTACATGGTGGCGAGAAGATATGAATTTTTTATGTTTGAGTGGCAGGAATAATATCTCACCAGTGACTGCATCAAATGAGTGAGATAGTGTTCTTGCCACAAAAACAAGAACAGGTTGAATTATGATAGTTTAAATTAAAGTTATGGGCAGTGTCGTTTTGTCGCTATGCTACAGAAAGTGACTAACAACTGAATATGTTGAAAAAGCCTTTACGAAATGAAAGCTATTGAGCAGTACTTCCTTATAGCGCTGTTCATTATCCTGCAGAAGGTGTTTCTTAGATTTGAATGAATGTTACTGAGTAGTAATATTTTTCAGTTTCCTACAGGAGGGTTCTTTACATTCACCTGCAAGTTTGATCTTAAAGCAGGAGAGGAAGGGAACTGTTACTTGAAAACCCATATGTGTTAAAGTTATGGTCTTACTTTGTAAGTGTGGACCCTCCATTTTGCCATTTCTTCCTTCTGTCAGGGGAAGGTGATTTCCTCAATTTCTTGGGGGGTGATGGTGAATGTGACGCATGCCTCCTGGGTCTGGGAGGGGACCTCACAGTACCACGCCTATGGCTTGGCTTATCTGTTTTCTCCCATTCTCCCCTGGCCATTGGAGACCTTGATCGGGACCTCTTGTGTGACCTTTTCCTGTCAGGTGATCTTAAAAGAGAAAAATAGTTATTAAGGAATTAAGGTTATCTCACTCACATCCTTTTTTGCCTGAGAATTGAGCCATGGAAGCAGATCAAAGAAATCAAAAGTTAAGAAAAAATGGTACTCTTTCTACAGCTCTTCAACAATGGCAGTAAAATGAAATACTGTATTTTTTGATACAGTCGATCAAGCAAAGTTCAGATTTCACTTTGAAGCCTCTTTGATGTGTTGGAACAGTTTTATTACCCTGGAAATCAAGGTGGCTTGAAAGGAACGGGCAGCCAAAGTCTACATATTTCCAGCAAGAGAAGCAAATCATTATTTTGATATAGAGCAGCACTTTGGGAAATCATGCACTTATATGTCCAAAATTTGGGTAAAGACAAAAATGTAGGATTTGGTAAAATTCTGCCAAATTTATCACACGTTGCCCTCTTGCCATTTTTGCCATTGCCTGCATTTCTGGACGTATCTCTTTACCCAGGATTCCCTTCCTCTTTGCACAATGGATTTTAGTTTTACTAAGTCACCTTTTTGTTTCTCGATGATGGTTCATGTAACCCCCGTTCATTATTTCTGCCCTTTCTTCTTTCCTCCTGTTCTTGTAATCTCTTTCACCATTTGATTCATCACTTCTTAGTCTAGATATCTCTTTTTCTTTTCTCCTAGATTCCTTCGTCACCTCTCTCACATCTTCTTCTGATTTGTTACTTCGTTCATACTCCTCCATTCTCTTTCTCTTAAGTTCTCTTGTACTCTCAACATCTGATCCATCACTTTTCTTCCTGTCTCGCTCCCTGTGTTTCGCGTGTTCCTTCCTCAAATCTCTTCTTCCATCTTCTAGTCTATCTCTTTCCCTGTATAGTTTCTCCCTTCTTCTCCTTTCTTTTTCTGTTGCTCTTTCATCATTATCATCTGAATCTGAATTACTATGTCTTGCATTTTTCTCTTTCTTTCTCTTCTTTTCTTCTTTTTCTCTCTTTTTCTTCTCCTTTTTCTTCTTGCTTGACTTGCTCAAGTTAGCTTGGAGTAGCATTTTCAACTGCTTCATTTTCACAGGATTATGCAACAGTTCCTTTCTCTTCTCTTCTTCTTTCCTCTTGATGAGAAACAGTGGATCATCCCTCACTTTGGCTGCCAGGTCATTGGCTGTGTTAGCTCCTGTGTCATTCATAAAGGAAGCGCCTGGAGCAAGGGCATCCTGCAAGGAAACCTCTTTTTGTGAGAACACAGAGAAATGAAGCACTGACTTTAGCAACGACAACTGAAAAACTTAATTGAAAATAATATGATAACTTTGTGCCATAGAAAGAACTTAAACTGTTGAGTGAATAAAGTGTGTATCAAGGAAATTGTATGATCCAGAAAGAATAGAATCCAAAATCACATTTACGAAAAACTCTTCATATGCACTTTCCACCTCCAATATCCTCTTTGGCACAAGATGGATGAGTGCTGTAAGTAGCAATTCTTGATTTGAATGCCCATAAGGTGACTCAGTCATTAGAATACTGCCTGGACAGTTCATGGATTCAAACTTCAGAGAGGCTAAATTTGCCTTAAAATTAGTTATGCACCTATCAATGTTAAGCCCGAGGGAGGGGGAGGGGGGGGGGGGGGGGTCTGGCATGGGGTGGGGATTTTGACATTTTCATTAAAAAAAAATCTAATTCCCCACCCCTGGGACAAAATAATTGGTCAAAATCCTCACGTGGCAGCAAGTGAAGATGGTTGAATGTCCTTCGTACGATCAAAATCCCTACCCTGGGGACAGACCTCACAATGTTTGTTTGTTATTTATTTGTTTGAGCAGATTGAAGTTTTGGTAGCTATTCAGCTGATGTGGACCTGCTATACCCACCCACCCATATACACACAGAGGACAGCCACAACACCAGGAACTTCATCCCCTACTCCCAAACTCCCGTTGTTAGCCTGAGCCCCCGCTCCCTCTGGCTTAACATGGATGGGACGTTTTTGCAAATTATAATATTACATGTATAAGGCCAACTTTTTAGATGAAGGAACTGGAAATATAACACCTATTAAGGGATTTGGATGACTGGATTTTGAATGACCCAGAGTCATAGTAATAAATCTGGGCTAAAAATTCTTTACCTCCTCATTTTCCTTTGCCATGGGATCAACAGCTTTGTCCACTGGTTTACCAAGTAAATACAGTTCATGATCAACTTGACTACTACCAGCTGCAGCATACATCCAGTCCAGACGTTCACCTTTTTTCCTTCAATGTACAAAACAAGGAAGCAAAGTTGAAAAAAATAAATTTCAAATGAACCACGATCAAGCAACAACAACTACGAAGAAATTCACCCCGCTACCATGCACTTAACAGCGGTTTACCCTGGGGACTTGCTGCACGCCAAAATATCATGATACGGGCAATACCAAACAACGTTGGTTTGCATGAGCAACAACTGGTGAAAATAACAGGCTTTCCATGGGGTTTCTTGCAGATCAAAATCTGATCTAGGCTATTTTTCAAAATAAACACATTTTGAACGACTACGTTTGTCCAAGATCATTGCAGAGATAAAATATAAGAAACCCACAGTTCCTTCACGTTAACATAATACGAAATCCCCACAAAACTCACTTTGCTATCCCTTGTTGAACTGCATGCCTTTGCATCTCTTCTCGAGCTCTTTCCTCTTCCAATTCTTTCCGAAGTTGCTCGATTTTCTTGGACTCCACTTCGGCTTTTTGTTCCGCTTTCCATACCTTCTCCACATTTCGGAGGGTCTGAGGATGCCAGCTCTTCTTTAAATTCTGTTTTAAAATGAAATAAACGATTCATAAATAATTAGATTCAAAATCGCTGCTGTCAAAATGTCAAAAAACTCGAAAAAAGCACGGCATTTCGATCAAAAACTTACCAAATCGCCTCCCCCCATTTTGGATAGTGTGTTTTGGACAGTGCGTTTCTATGCGGACAGCTGAAACCGGAATCACACTAAAGAGTATGCGCTAAGATAACCGGAAGTTTGTTGCTGTTCTTACCCAGACTCTGTCAGTCGCTCTCATATTTGATGTTTGCTTTTCATCTAAAACAGTCTAAAAGGACGAAAAAAGTAATTGGGCAAATCTACCCATAAAGTGAAAACGATGCGGTTTTTATAATTAAGAATCTATAAACAGCGCATCTTGGTTTCTTGACGTCTTTGTTGCCATGGCATGAGCTCTGGCACGGGGAATAATATCGGGTCGACTGAGAGTGTTGCCACATCAGAAATTATGGTACAAATGGCGTATTCTCATGTACGTCTCACGGAAGCGTTTACCGTAATTTACATCGGGGAATCCTCTAACTGCTTTCTTGTGTAACACCGATGGCTCTAAGTGAAAGTGTGAGTATAAATATTGATATAAAGCTCACCCTCTATCAAAACAGAATTGGTACGTTCAAGCTAAGAAAGTCAGTAGCTAGGAAATCAAATTTTCGTTACAAATATGAGTTACAGCTAAGGCGAACCTTGAGCAAACTGCATTCTTATTGCTTACCACAACTTTACGAAATTCGTTAACTGAAAAGGATCTGTATTAAAAAAAAAGCCTACTAAATTTGACAGCAATTTAGTAATTAAGGGGATGCTATATTTATGTCAATGTTTTGACAAGAAAAACTAAGTCTTAATTTAAAAGCAACATAATTTACACCGATGCAATTACGTTTTTGCTAAAATTAATGTAATAAATTGTACAGCT
>OX421458.1:26329017-26339017 GCA_949126865.1 Montipora capitata | reverse complement strand
GTTCTTACCTTTTGGAAATATTTTAATTTTTGTAAATATTTTTATGATGATAAAAATTACGGGCAGAAACATACTTATTAAAGACAACGTTTCGGTGTCCTCATGACACCATCATCAGGTCAAATATAATATTTTTCAGATAACTCGAATATTAATGTTCAAGATTAAGTTCAAAGTCCCTAGAGGCTAGGTGAAAAGTTTTGCCTTTATCGAGTCACTTTGGATATTCAGACATGGTTTGTGCTCGCGAAAAAGGAACATTTCATACACAAGACAATCAAATTTGCATGAGCATTTCTTAAGAATGCAAAACATGTCAGATGTTATTGTTCTTGATTGATGTTGACTTTGGCTGTGATTGAATATCATGTTTCATAGAAATATTTTTATCATGGAAATAAAGTGATTATTATAATTTATTATTATTATTATTATTATTATTATTATTGACGTCGAATTATTATTATTATTATTATTATTAGTAGTAGTAGTAGTAGTAGTAGTACAAAACTGATCAGGATTTGACTGCAATTATATTGGATGATTATAAAAATTATAGGTTGGTGCTTGTGATATGGATGGAAGGACTCCTTTGCACTGGGCAGCATATCAGGTACAGTATTGCATTGAATTGTGATGGTCTGTTCTTATCAAAGCCCTAATATTTCTTGTCGATTGTATTCGGTAGCTATCCTTTAACCCATTCACATCTCAATCGCTCCAACTGACGAGTAAAATCGTCTGCTGTTAGACAGAGTAAAATCTATTAAGGACGTTGCCTACTGTTGTTATTGCACATACATTCTGAGCGTATCTAGATACTCTGGTTTCCTATCTGTGATGCTTACTAATACAGTGATATTTTTGTGCAGTTTAAAACCATCCAGAGAAAGTAGATCTTAGTAAGCACTCTTGGTCCCAAAAAGAAAATTGGGGCTAACCATGCATTTTTGAGAGATAAGTAAGCTTCAATTTGAGAAAAAATGCCATACATTCATACATTGCTTTTTTTGAAAGCTTTTTACAAATGTTATTCATCAATTATCTTTGAAGAATGCGTGGTTACCCCCCATTTTCTTTTTGGATTTCAGTAACACTCGTTAAGATCTACGTTTCCTGCATAATCTTAAAGCGGGCCAAAAATACCTTTGAATTAGTAACTCATTGTCCTTAAGTGTCACTCTCAGGGACAATGGGCTATAAAGTTCAACTTGAAGTTTACATTGTCACAAACTGCTTCAAAAGTAAAAGCTAACAGTTGCATCTCCTTCGGTATGAGACGCCATTCGTGTTTCACAACATTGCCTCAAATTTGATTATTTTTTCATCTCACAGGGAAATCTAAAATGTGTAAAACTGTTACTCTCCAAAGGAGCAAATTGGAAAGTTAAAGATTACAAAGGAAGGTGAGATACTGAGGAATGTCGGCATTGAAAAAAAAATCAGCTGTAATTTATGAGGGTAACAGCTATCAGAAATACTGTATTTTGGTCGCAATTTCACACCAATGATTATTACACTAGAGTGACCAATTTCAATCAGGTAGTTACAGAACTAATAAATCTGGAATATTATTATTGTATTGTACATGGAGCCTTATGGAGGCACTTGTCTGGGCTCCTTTACATGCAGCAGCTGTTTAGGCAGGGTTAGTGATAACTTTGGGTGACTTTGGGACAAGTCCAAATTAACTGCCTTGGTTTTCTGGTGATGTCATGCATATGGTAGCCATGTTTGTTCCCCTAAACAAAGATATGGTCGCTAGGCACCAAGACAAATTTTCTGGAATTGCCAGCTCTGTTCTAAAATGACTAAAAATATGGCCTCTGATCAATAATTTTGAGTGAATTAACTAAGAATAGATTGTCATAGTATTCAACCTGGTTTGCCTAGACCAAAACAACTTTGCAAAGGTTGGGTTGTTTAAAGAATTCTTTGGAGTACTGTAAATTTAGCACTGATCGTTAGTCAGTTCCATGACAATGTTAAGGTTTTACTAAATCAAACAATTTGGCTACAGAGTAATAATAATAATTTTATTTTCTTTGCCTCACATGCTGCAAAAGCAGAACTAAATGCTTTGACTATAACACAATTGATGCACAGACGAAATGTGGGGCTGTGGCAAAAGCTTATGCCAGTTTCTACAGGTGCACAGTTGAACGTTTGATGCTGTCTGGGCTTACCTTGAGTAATAATGAGAGCTTTGTTTCCATAAAGAGGTTGAAAAGCTGGCTTTTGGAGGGTATTTATTTTGTGATTAATGTTATTTTTCTGGGTAACTTGCAGAACCCCACTTCACTTTGCCACCAGCCATCAGTCATCAAAGGTTTGTATGTTGCTGTCAGTCTCTTTTTATAAAAACTAATATTATATTAACAAACAAGTCAAATGAAGGTGGGCTTTAAGTATTCAATGTTCTCACCAGGAGTTTTTCTTAGGGGGTCCCATGGCCCCTTTTCCTGAAAATTAGGGGCCTGTAGGAGCTTAAGTGGGACAAAGTTACTTGTGCTTTATGACTAGGGTAGAAAAAGTCCTTCTTGATTTCTCTGTCCATAATATTTTCATCAAGGCATTCCTCAGCTGTGCTTGTCCCAAGTGCCTTGCATCCTGCCATGTACACTGTAATAATTTTATTCATAACTTACCTTTTGATGTGACATTAATACTTCTATTTTCTATATCTTTGTCCCACAATCCAGTGCTTGAGTTTGTTATTGAAGCGAGTTACAAAAGGAGATGCAGATGAACAAGACAATGACCGTATGACCTCGCTTCACTGGAGCGCATCTTATGGAAATGCTGAGCATGTCAAACTACTACTGAAAGCTGGAGCAGATGTTACGCTCACTGATCTGGAAAGTAAGTGGATCAATACTGCATACATTTTAAAATTTCGTACATAATGTGGCAACACATTAATTTGGGGGAGAGGAATTTTTACAGTCCTGGCCTGGGTTGCTCAAAGCATGGTTAGCACTAAACAGCGTTAAATACCGTGGGAACCTATAGGTTTTGATACCTACCAACCAACGGTTAGCACTAACCAGGCTTCAAGCAACTGGCCCCAGGAAAATTGCCTGACACCATCCAAACATGCTGTGCTTTTTGGTACATTACCCTGGATGCATGACTTTCTGCTTCTTGTATTACAGAGCGCTTCACTTGTTGCTCGCAAAAAGTTGCACCTCAAATGAAATAAGCTTCTCGCACCCAGAGTATAAGTACATATACCTAATTATATATAAAGAGCATATTTAAAATGAACTACACAGCAACTTGTCTCCAGAGGGTAACAGGTTTGAGTACTTCACAAGATTTGTAGGTTGTTATTTTACATCTGGGCGTAACTATGTTAAGTGTCTTAACATTTGAAGACAAACTAATTACTAGATGTATACCACACAGCTCTTTAGAACCTCTTGCTGTAGTTCATGTCTGTTTTTTATAGGACGCAAGTCAAATGTTTTTGGGCTCATGCTGAGGGTCCATTGTTTTTATTATTAATGTTTAATGGAAATCAATGGAAAAAGCAATGCGATGGAAAAGCTTTTCCTATTGACTTCCTGTTCCGTGAAGAAGTCCTTTTTGAGTGGGATTGATAACAGGATGGGGGACCCTGTGGGACTACACAGTGTTCTATGCTTGCAGGGAGCAGTGACGCTTATTCTTAGTTCTTGGATGCACATTGTGGTTATTGCCTAAGGATTTAGAGTTTCTACTGGTTCTTGACCCAGCTCCAGGGGTTTTTCTTCGGGTTTTCCATATCCTCTCCCTCAACAAAAAACAATCCCCAGATATAGCTACAAAATGAGTATCAAACCTCCAGATAAGGAAGTGATATTATTAATGATATTAAAGATATTTTATAATTAATATTAATTATTAATAATATCAGTTAATGATATTATTACTTATTAATTAATAATATTATTAATTATTATAAATATTATTAATTAATATATTAATCATTATTAATATATTATATTATAAAGTGTATTAAGGAGGTTCATTAAACGATTTGTTTGGTTAACCTTCTTAACAGTTAAATGTATGAAAAAAGACCCTTGATATAAAAGCCTTCATATGTTGACCTGTTTTCTTATTTTACCAGGGAAGACACCTCTTCATTGGGCAGCCACAAATCCAGATCCAGCTGTTGTCAAACTCATTTTGGTAAATATAACTTGAAAGCCTGATTATTTTAAATTAGTTTTCCAATATTATTGGCCCGGGAATCAGAGGAAGAGAATACAGCAGGAGATATGGCAGTGTACTGTTATGAACGGAAGGCCAAAGATACAGAGGCACAATTGAAGCACAAGACACAGACGTTTAGAGAGAGATGGCAATTCTGTCCTAAACCCCACAAAGGTTGTATAATATGCAAGTGAGCCAGCCAGCCAGCCATGCGAGTCAATATGCAAGTCAACATGCGAGTCATGCAAGTCAACATGCAAGTCAACATGCAAGCCATGCGAGTTGACATGCAACGCATGTAGTTATTGAAAGCTAACTGTTTTAAAATGGGTGCTTTAGCTCAAATACTGTTTATCAGCGCTATTTGAAATGGGTACTTAGACTTAAATGCGAGATTCGCATGGCTTGCTGGCTAGTAGTTTGTCACGACCCTTCCCCGATCTTCCCCACATGTTGTGCAGGAACTGATAACAGCCGTCCTAATAGCTCATAAAAATTATTATCTAAAAATTCCTTCCTTTTTAGGATGCAAATTCTGAGATAATCAATCACCAGGACGTCGAAGGAAGAACAGCTCTTCATTTAGCTGTTGCTCAACAGAATGAACCAGCAGTTAAGGCTTTACTGTTGCTTGACCAGTGTGAAGTGTCATTACAAGATAACTTGAAACGCTCACCCCTTCATTGGGCAGCAGTTTTAGGTTTGTTATATTGTGGCTTTGAATATCACAGCAGCATTGTGGCACCATTGTGGTGGACCACCGTTGTGTCTTGGCTTTCCTTGTATTTTAAGGTTGCGGGTATGTAGTCGTTTGGATCACGACTTTGTCCTCTTCATTTCATACATGAGAATTTTTATGCTATTTGAGTGAAAGCTATTTTTGATCAAGCCTGGTATCAGGGATCTGCTCGGGAAGAATTCAGGGCTTAAGAACCACGCGAGGTCTGCTTTGATTTAGACAAAGAAGAAAGAACACAAATTGAGTTCGAAATTGCGAGCAAGCCGCGTGAAGGGGCAGTGAGCTTTGTTACAAACGGCTTGTTTGCTGGTATGAAAAGTCAGTTTTTGAATTCCTTTCCATACGCAAATTTACCTTATGAACCAGATTGATACCAGCTTTAAACGCCCATCTTCCCCTACGCACAGCTTAGCAACAGCTGCTTTTAGAGCTGTTTTCAAATCACTGTCGAAAGTAATTACGCGATTGCAATTGCTACGCTTAGTGATAGGTTTAAAAATCTCGCGCCAGTTTAGAGCGATTTTTCAATTCAGTTTCGAAAGTAATTAGCGAATTGCTTGGTTTTGAATTACTTCACTCAGTGATTGGTTCAAAGTTCTCGCGCCACTTTTTTAACCAATCAAAAGTGACACCAAAACCAATCGTGGCTCGCGCCTGCACATTTTCCCGCGCTTTGTGTCGGCTACGTCGTTTTTGATTGGTCTAGAGCGATTTTCAATTGAGTGTCGTAAAACCAAAACCAAAGTAATTACTTTGGCCAATCAAAAACGACGGAGCAATCCAGTAAACCAATCAAAACTCGAAGTAATTACACGTAGCCGACACAAAGCGCGGGAAAATGTGCACGCGCGAGCCACGATTGGTTTTGGTTTCACTTCTGATTGGTTGCAAAAGTGGCGCGAGAATTTTGAACCAATCACTGAGTGAAGTAATCATAAACTAAAGCAATTCGCTAATTACTTTCGACACTCAATTGAAAACCACTCTATCAACTAATGAAAAGAGAAAGCAAAATCAATCGCGACTTGCACGTGCGATTTTTCCCGCGCTTTGAGCAAGTTACATGGAATTGCTACGAATTTGGATTGGTTCATTGCGCTGTCTGCACCTGCTGTGATTGGTCGAAGTAATTACGTTGGTATTCAATTAAAAACCGCTCTGTATTTCACTTCGATTCATTTACGGTATTTTTCCACCCAGGAAACCCTCATCTTGTGAAATTGCTGCTGGATAATGGTGCAGATTACACCGTTGCAGATAACAATGGAGCCACAGCTTTGCATTACGTTGCCCAGAGTGATTTTTGTGAGACTGTCAAGGTGTTCTTGTCAAGTGAAAAGATAAAAGATATTCCTGATAACGAAGGAAGAACTGCACTTATGTGGGCTGCCGGAAAAGGTTTGGCAAGATGTCTATGATATCTCTCAAAGAATTGAAGGAGTTTAATTTCACCCGAAC
Source organism: Montipora capitata (assembly GCA_949126865.1). Lineage (NCBI taxonomy): Eukaryota > Metazoa > Cnidaria > Anthozoa > Scleractinia > Acroporidae > Montipora > Montipora capitata. The sequence goes on along the minus strand of OX421458.1, from coordinate 26,332,620 downwards.
TAATAACCCGTTCGCCCGAAATGAGAATTATTCGCCCGTACTATTCTTGCTTTGAAATGATTTTATAGAAAGCAATATCATTGGTAGATATGCACACAATAAACCGATAGTAAGTGTAAGTATGGCCTCAGTTTATCGATGATTGATGCAAGAATTGTAATCACGAATTTTAAGCAAAGGTCGGTAAACATCCATCGTTGTTTTATATGCTCTTAGTTCTGTTATTACGTATCGGGCGAACGGACTTTCATTTCGGGCGAATAGGCTATCGAGCAAAACGACCAACTTTCCTTTGAAAGGTCCATAAAAACTGGCGATGTGAGGGTTTTAGAAATTGAAGCCGAGTATACTCGAAAGAAATCATAGTTCACTACCATCCTATACCGTCGCTGAGGTACAGGATTAAATTGTACGGCACTATTCTCCGATTTAGCCATTACTGCACCTTAATTAATGATATGACAAAGAAGGCCATTCCATATACCAGGAGTGGAATATCAAGTGAAGGCATATCATGAATGGATGGTGAATTTGACATTGTTCTTGACGAAAGATCTTACAAGAACTTGAATAATTTTGATGGACTCAACGGAGATGTGAAGGTGCAAAGATGCAGTTGTTAGCGAGTTTGACGGTCGATTCGTAACGTAGTCGTTTCGTTCCGAAACGACCATTTGTAAGTTTAGGAAGCTGTTTTTTGGCTCAAACTTGAATTAGGGAATGTTGCCTGGTCTTATTTACTCTGGAATGAATGGTGAGCGTAATACGAGCTGCATTTCCTCGTGAACTGAAACTGTTTGTCTTGTGGAACAGATCGAATATTGCGTAGAACGAAATGCAGTAAATGCAGTAAAACGACCGTAAACCCGTTGATGATCAACTGTATTTAGCACTAATTGGGGGAATTGTACAGAAATCAAGGCAAAACCGGATTACCCGGAGAGAATACCCCTTCCCGCGGGGGGGGGGGGAGGGGAGGGGAGGGGGGGCTTTGAATATAAAGGGGCGACGATGCTCGTCGAAAAGCTTGAATTAAACCCCTAAAGGAGACCAATCTGTGTGTGTCCCAGGCTTTTTTTCCAACCCTAAAAGAGACCGTATTTAAAACATATTAAATATACATCTTTATATTTTTCCGCGTGCAGCCCCAAACGAGACCTTCACTGCTACATATGACGGCGTCTTGCCCAGAACACCCTAAGTGAGACCAAAACCCGAAATTTACACCCTCCGAAGAAAAAAAAAACCTCTCGACGCAGAGTTGAGGACCAACAATTTCAACTTATGTGACGTCAATTCTGAGTATTGAACTTGGACCTTATACTGTAGTTGGGAGATGAGTGCGCTATTCCTGCTCTCCAACACATCCGACTCAATTCGATCTGAAGTTCGCAGGATCAAGTACCAATTCCTCTGTTGTGTTGTTTCCTCGGAAAAGAACATCTTTTATCGCAAATGTGTACAAATGACACTGCGAAAGCCGCGACCTTCTGCTGCAGCACATTCAATAGTGAGGTGGACGGAGGAAGAAAACGATAATTTTCCCGGTCTTGCTGGCTACTTTTCTCTTGTGAGATTTTTTTAAAGGGTATATTGATTTTGTAGAATGGGTGTGTAAGAAAATCTAAATTGCATAAGGGGTTAGAACAAAGGAGCACGTACAGCAAAACCTCGTTCCCAGGATGTTTTTCTTAGCTTTGAAGACAAAAATGTCCTATGGACGAATTGACGGAAAAAGTGTTACCCTCTTACTTCAGGAAGTGAACATGCGCTAAAGACAATGCTAGATCACGGTCTTGATGTACACACTAAAGACAAAACAGGAGGAACAGCATTGCACTCTGCTGCTTACTCTGGTCACGTGGATTGTGTCAAGCTGCTAATCAAATCTGGAGCCTGCATTGATGCTCTTGATAACCTCCAGCATACGCCCCTCTTCCGCGCATGCGAGATGGGACACACTGAAGTCGTGGACGAATTGATTCGAAGTGAGTTGTTACTCCATTTCTTCTCCTTCTTTTAATCCTCAATTAATGCACTATCGTAAAGGCACACATAAGACTAAGTTGTAAAAATCATTTTAAGTAATTTTGAAAAACGTAAAAAGAAAGACGTATCCTAATAATGGAGGAGGCTTCGGAGGGCCAATCAGTTGTCGACTGCGACCAAAAGATTAAAGAGGAAAAAAATATACTTTTTACCAGCGGTAACATGTAATATTGGTAAGCCAGTAGTTTTCTTTGTGGGCCTCCTACATACCAATGGTTCAGAAAGTAAAACATGTTTTTAAAAATTCTTTACATTATTCAACTAGTTGCGTCAAAGATCGAGCGAATCGGAAGACTTGTTTGTGTTTTGTAACCAAGGTATACCGTCAGGTAATCTCGTACCCAGATCTCACTCTGTATGACCTTCCGTATGACAGTGGGAGATCTGGGTACGAGATTAACCGTCAGGAGGACGGCTTTACTAGTAGCTCACTCAATTATTTGATGCCCTCGTCATAAAAACTCTGTTTTTCGACTTTTCTGTCGTAGATGAGGCCACGGTGAACTTGGAAGATCAAGAAGGTCGCTCTCTCCTTCACTGGGCCGCCCTTGGGGGTCATGCTCCAATCTGCCTCGCTTTGGTGGAGGAAGGCTTGGCGCCAGATACAAAAGATCATCTCGGGTGGGTTGCATGTGTCAGCCATATTGTCCCAATGAAGTTAATTGCATGATATTAGAAAGCTTTATTTGTTGGGGTCATACAATTTCAGCCACATTTCTAAATTTCATCACTTTTCATGGCGTTTTTAATTTTCCAATGCCCTCTTGCATATTCATATCTCAGAGTAATTCAGTATTCCTTTACATAATTGTGAAATAAAATGACTCCTTGTAAGGAAATTAAATGAAGATTGTTACTTATCTCGCCTTCCTTACTGACCAAAACACATTGTGCGTACTTTATCTAGCACAACAATTATCAAGAGTTTTCAGGCCTAAAAAATTGCGGATTTCTTTTCAAATCCTAAGTTCCAATTTTTGATTTTCCAAGTTTACTGACCCGCACACAACTTGGCGTTTAAAACCCTTAAAGTTTGGATTTATGTTGTTATTCGGGGTTGACTGAAAGATGACGTAAAAGAAAAATTCGAAATAAACACATGAAATGGAAAGCTAAAAATCGGCATTTACTGGCCTTTTTCGAAGGCTAAATTCTGTTTTTTTTTTCATAGACGTACCCCGTTACAATGCGCAGCTCACGGTGGCTTTGTGAAATTCATGACGGTGTTACTTGAACGTGGCGCCAACGTGGATCACCAAGACAACGATGGTATCACTGCCCTCCACCGCAGCTGTACATCCGGGCACTTGGAAGCTGTGAAACTGTTAGTTTGGTACAAGGCTTTCCCAAACTTCACCGAGGCCGGCACTGAAAGGCGAGTGTAAAAATGCTTACTGAGGAGGGACAAGACTCTATCACCAAGGAGTTAATCTCCTTTGCAGCCGTTTTTTGGATGTCACGCAACGCTCCCCCCAAAGGGGAGGGGGGAGCGTTGCGTAGTTGTGGTTACACACACACCTTGGGTTTGGGGAATCCCGGAGGGTAAATGGCTTG
>OX421458.1:26319017-26324017 GCA_949126865.1 Montipora capitata | reverse complement strand
GAATGTTTTAGTTCCCAGTAAAACACTCCAGTCCATATAGCTAGGAGTAATCATTAATTATGAAGTGCGTTCGTAGGGACGAAATTTGCTTTCTGGAATATGTGAGGGAGAATATGATGTTTCCGTCCTAGTAAATATCCTAATTCGGACGTGAGCATAATGCCTCATTTACACATCGATACATACTTAACTCCTGAGGAACTAGGCGTGTAGAATCCTATAAGAAATCCTAGTTCCCACCACTGATGTAATACGGTGGCTGTGTGTGTAAAACGTAAACAGCATATTTGCACGTTTGGTTAAGCAACAATAATTCCGATCCGTATCAGGCGAGTAACTGATCAACTTATCAACATAGAGTTCGACAGGTCACTTTAACTAAGTGTTTGCTTAACTTTACTACAGTACTATCCATGAAAACCACGAATTATTCTTTAGATACCCGCTGTACGATGCTGAGGCTTGCTCAGACTACTACGAAAACCACGAGGTGCGCGATGGGCCTTGCGCATCTGACGTATGACATCATTCAAAATGGCGCAGAAAATGCAGATGGTCGACGAAAAAATCTAAAAAAAGGTCACCCTTGAAACCACAGGACACCCAGGATTATAAACTGCGTTCTTTCTTCGAACGCGATAATGTGGTATATTGTAAACACTAGCAAATCAAACAATCTTTGTATTTCCAGCACTCGGCAAACCCCCCACCTCCTCTCCCTTTGACGTATGGTTGTTTTTGTTTACCTGTCCTCATACACTACAAGCCTTTTTGAGGTATAATACCAAGCCGGCCACATCTGGCGGAGAAAATAGAAGAGACTATAGCACCGGAAGCTTCGCACCCTACTCTTTGGATGCACGTATTTATGAACAAGGGTTGTGAGACGTTGGCTCATGGGTAAAAACTGGTTTTCACTGGCGACGGATTCGGAGTCGGAATCGGATTCGGAATCAGAAGCGCAGAGCGATACGATCCAGTGAAAATCAAACTGCCGGAGTCGGAAGCAGCAGGGCGCTTATACTCTTTCCGCCCTGGAAGCAGTATACCGCTCAGTAGTCCGCTTATGACTCTGTCGCTTACGATTCGGTGAAAAGTGCATTGTGGGAGTCGGAAGCAGAAGCGGAAGAATAAACCAATCACAATGCTCGATTCCAAGCGTTGTGATTGGGTGGTTCTTTCGCTTCTGCTTCCGAATCCGACAATCGAGTTTTCACTGGATCATAAGCGACGGAGTCATAAGCGGAGTCAGAAGAAAATGGGAACGTTCTGATTCTTCCGACTCCGATTCCGTCGAGCGTATGACTCCGTTTACGACTCCGATCTTTGATTTTCACTAAGGTCGTAAGCGCTCTTACGACTCCGACGCTAGTGAAAACCAGGCTTGAAAGTCTAACCATTTGACGATGAATTATAAAGAGACAAAAGCTTTAAAAGAATTGCATTTTCCCCTTTTATTCTTAACAGAGAAAGAGCTCAGGAGGACGTGGACAGCTCAACATTTCATGAAGTTGTTGTGGAACAAGAAAAACAAAGAAAAACAAGTTCATTTTCAGCTGAAGAACAAATGCCATCGCAAGATGAAAGCATTGCTGAAGATGCTGAAATTTTAGACCGAAACGCAAAGGAAAACACCATAAAAGGAGTTGTATGTAATTCATCTCAAGAATCAACGGAGGAATCGAGTTCTTCGTGTTCAAACCCTACTCCAACACAAGATTCTGACTACATAATTGATTCAGACCGTTTAAAAATTGTTTGTGCACTTTTATTGGACGACGACGTAGATCACGACATGGCTGATTCATTTCTAAGCGAGTCTCGAAAACACAGGCGTGAGGAAAACGTAAGCAACCTGTACAGCGGTCTTTCGAAGGCGGAGCGTGCGCGGAGGGAACGTGAAAGGATTCAGTTGATACGGAGGAAAGTGAACGCGGCAATTGCTATTCAGCGTTGGTTTAGAAAGTGCACTGCTATTAAACGGGATTGCCTTGAACATAATATGTTAAGTGATGTAAAAAAAGAACAAGATGAGCTGAGGAAAGAGCTATCTGCTCTTACCATACAGCTGGCATGGAGAAAACACGCAAGAATTCAGTTTGAAAAAAACGCCAGGAAAAGCCAAAGGTCTGAGAAAACTGTTCCAAACTCCGCGTCAAACAAGCCGAGACGAAGTGGTCTTGGTGGTGGTATTCATATTTACGGGCGCTCTATGGAAGAAGGCGCGCATACAAACAACAGGAACTCTCGCAAGAGCAGTAAACGTCGACCACCGTACATGAAGTCCCATCCATCGGCGGCCGCCATGTCTTACAACATGGCTATGGACTTGTATCACCCCATGGCATCGAGGCAGGGTAATACTCGCGCTGCCATGGTAACTTCAAGCACTAGAGTGAGACCTGGCAGTATGAAGCGAACTGCGAATGGCTGGAGGCATGATGTTGGGTTTATTTCGAAGATGAATGGTAAGCTGCTAATTAGTGGCAAATCACTAGATCAGTCATTATTCCCCCAAGACGGTGGCAATTCCCCCAAACTAAGTCATTGAGGTCTTCGTCTCGGGATTGATTCAGGCAACAGCCTTATCCCAGGGAAACTTAGTGGGGTTCTAGTTTCTCCCTTTGATTGCCCATGGGACAAAGTTGTTGCTGGTCATATAGAGCGGTTTCCAATAGGCCGTTTTCGATATATTAAAATTCAGCTTGATAGTGAGGCAGTGAGGACAAAGACAAAGGAAAGTGGATAATATGCAAATATATTTCAGATTCATTTCAACGTGTTTCTATTGTTTTTGTCCTTACTGCCTCAGTATTAAGCTGAATATTTGATATTTCAAAAATGGCCAATTGAGTGTCGTAAAACAAACACCAAAGTAATTTCTTCGACCAATCACAGCAATTGCAACCAGTGCAATGAACCAATCCAAATTCGTAGCAAATCCATGTAAAAATCGCGCGTGCAAGTCGCGATTGGTTTTTGTTGTCTTCTTCACTGGTTGATAAACTGGCGCGCGATTTTTAAACCAATCATTACGCGAAGCAATTACAATCGCGTAATTACTTTCGACAGCCACAAAACTGCTCTATCTGTATATTGGGTATAATTTACTTAGCGAAAAATACTTCTTTGAACTATTTTCCTGACGTATCAGTTCTCTCTTTCAGGTCGTCGATCGGGAAAAAAGGAGTCGGGAAAATAGACGCCGATGTATTTGCCAGGACGTAAGTTGTCATTGAATCCAGCTCAATGTAATCAATGGGGAATTGTTTTCGTCGTGGACTGATCACGTGGTCTTCGAGAGCCTTTGCGCTTCTCAAATACATATTTACGTCATTCATTACTCTCACACATGCGTCTAGAGCAACGAAAATAATTGAAGCTACTCAAAAGGGTGAATTTTAAAGCCATTTTTGCTTCGACAAAACCACAGAATTAAAGTAATTATTTTATTGTTCATAATTTGTTTATTAAGTTTTTATCCTGAAAAAAGAGATCGCTGAACTTAAGTAACTGGTTTGCTACTCGCAAATCGAATATAAATATTCTTTATTTTTGTCGCCGGGGTACGGTGAAAATATAACAAGATGAATTACGACAAAAAAGTACTTACAAAAGAGAAGTTATTCCTTGTAAATATAGTTAACAAGAAACTACATTGTTTAAATTTATTTTGAGTTCCTCCTATAAGGAGGATGATTTTTAGTTCCGCTCTATATCGCGTATATTTAAAGACCTCCTTTTCACGACAGTAAAAATAGTACAACCGAAAATTAATGGTAATTGCTAGATTTCATCATTTGCCAAAACATACATTCCGCCATAATGAAGTTTGATAGTCCACTTGATGTTTCCTTAAGTCGATGCCAAGGGGAGCGAGTTCTTCATTGGAGGAATTGACAAAATGGTTAATTGAACACAGCAGTCTCGCACCCGGTGGCCAAATTGTTGTGATTTCGCTGTCACTACAATGGCAGTTGCTGGACAAACAATGTAAACACTGCAGTGTTTGCAATGAAGGCCACGTGACAAATGATACAAACACAGTTGCGTGACCCATGATGGCACAATGACAGTTGTGTGACCAATGCCCATGCTTCGTGCTCTTATTGTTACACAATGATAAACCCGCCTTTTTAACGGGATTTAATAATGCTGTATCTTACTTCTCCTTTGCCATTTTATTTGCGTACGTGGCTCTGTCGCTTCACTTTATAGCCGTTTGGAAAAGCTCTTGCATCAAGCAAATAATCCACCCATCTATCTTGTCAAAAGGTACCTCGTGACGAATTTCCAGAACTAACTGACAACGACTTCTTATTTTTTCCAGCTGTCGTCTTGTCCGACCTGAAATAAAAGGTTAACATGACGCTTACTAAAATCTAAATCTACATACGACTTAGCGCTCGCCCCAGCTCCTTAGCCTTTAACAGCACGCCAATTGAGAGAAAATCGTTGCCTGTTCGAACACAAGTAACACGCATGTCTAGGAGCACCGCAATGCTATATTTGGGTTTGTTAGGTAGCTGGATGATCAGACATCGTTTGCACTATTTGATAATAGGGACTTTAAGATCTGCGACACGACGGTAAGGAAAACGTCATTTAAAATTGCAAGTTCAGGTTTATTAATCTTTTTCGTCATTATGTCGGCTTGTCTAACTTCTAAAAACTAGTGTAACTTTCCAGGAACTGAATTAGGAGGTTCGGTATTGAATCTACGACACAAAATTCAAAATTAGTCATTTCACGTCCCAGATTTGCCGAAAACGTGAAAGAAATGTACAACAACTAAAAATGCACGTGCAGAGCGTGCAAAGCTATTGTTTTTGATCATTAGATATGCAAAATTTGTGACGTTTTCGTTGCCGTCGCGTCGTAGATCTTAAACCGTCTCCAATAGGGAGCTTTAGCAACGACGACGGGAACGGCAACGAGAACGTCATCACAAAACATAAATTCTCAGTATTGTAATCACTTCACGACTATTCCAAGTTTTT
>OX421458.1:26309017-26316517 GCA_949126865.1 Montipora capitata | reverse complement strand
GCTCTTTAATTCCTTACTACGATAGACCAAGCTAAAAAGGGATTCCAAAGTTCATTTATAGCTTAGTGGTGAAGCATCCCAATACGCAAAATTCCACCAATAGCACTCTTATTTTCTATGGGTTTCTATCAGTTATAAATACATTGCAGGTAACACTTATATTCAAGTTAAGTGCAGTTTTCAGTCAAATGACTGTTGATTTAGTAATTAGGCGACCTGAGTGCAATTGCTACGCTAAGTGATTGGTTTAAAAATCTCGCGCCAGTTTAGAGCGAGTTTCAGTCGAGTGTCGTAAAACCAAAACCAAAGTAATTACTTTGGCCAATCAAAAAGGACGGAGACAATCCACTAAACCAATCAAAACTGAAGTAATTACACGTAGCCGACACAAAGCGCGGGAAAATGTGCACGCGCGAGCCACGATTGGTTTTGGTTTCACTTCTGATTGGTCAAGAAAGTGGCGCGGGAACTTTGAACCAATCACTGAGTGAAGTAATCATAAACCAAAGCAATTCGCTAATTGAAAACCGCTATCAACCAATGAGAAGGAAAACCAAAGCCAATCGCGACATGCACACGCGATTTTTCCCGCGCTTTGAGCAAGTTGCACGAAAATGTTACGAATTTGGATTGGTTCATTGCGCTGTTTGCATGTGTGATTGGTCGAAGTAATTACTTTGGTATTTGTTTACGACACTCAGTTGAAAACCGCTCTATTAGCTGTATAATTCCGTTATCTTCAGAATTAAGTTTCACCTTTTTTAACCTTGTCCTCTTTGGTTACTTTCTTTTTTGAATCAGGCATTTTGTTTGCACCAGCAAGTTCTTCTTTGTCTTTTTCCTCCTAAACACAAATAAGAGAAACTGTAATTTTATAGCTCAAATATGGGGAAATCTATGACATTTTTATGACGTCTTATTGGGTTATCTCCTTCATCGGACGGAACCTTCGGAAACTTCTATATGGGAACCACTTGCCCGTGGTAGTCATGCAGATCTGATAGCAACGATAACAAAGTATTGGTGTCTTGTGCTGAAGCGATTGTTAGGGAAGCCAACAAATTAACTCAACTCTAATAAGTAATATATCAACAACGATTGCGAGTGTTTCATCATAGGTTCCAAACGCCGAGAAACTAAATGAAAGCACGAGGCCGAAGGCCGAGAGCTTTTATTGTTTCGAGGTGTTTGGAACCTTTGATGGAACACGAAGCACGACTTTTTGATATGGCTTCTCAAAACAATTGTGAATTGTGATGTAAACAGTGGAAAAAGAGTTATTAAAAACGCTGTTCTTTGGTTTAATTTCTCTTGTTTTGATGCGTAAATCTTCATATCAAATGAGGAATCAGATGGAAACGTGTGGTTTTCATCTTGGTTTTCATTGGGTTTCAAAAGTCATGCACGTGACGAATTTATCCAAATTTGAAAGGCTTTTGAGCTCATGAATTATTAATGAGTTTCAGAAGTAATGTATTAAAAACTAGTGCGAGTGTTTCATCAGGGGTTCCAAACACCGAGAAACAGATGAAAGCACGACGCCGAAGGAGGAGTGCTTTGATTGTTTTTTCATTAAAATTCTCGCGAATGGCAGATAAAAAGTCAAGTTTGATCTGGGTGGCGCTGTTGTGTACAGATTTGGCAATATGGGTGCCAACACGTGAAACTACTACAGGCTGAGTAAATTTGTCCAGGAGAATGCGAATAGTCAGGGGGAGATGTCTCCAGCAAGGACCCTTTTTCGAATTATCTGTGGCATTCGAAGGCATTTAGATGAAACTGTGGGAGAGAGCTATTGTCCTTGTGTTTGATTTGTTTTGTTTTTATGCATAAATCTTGATATCCAATGAGAAAACAGTTGAAAACATCTGTGTTTTCATTGGCTCAAAACTCAAGCACGTGACGAATTTAACCATCGTTTGTAGGTTATCGAACGTATGAATAATTAATGAGTTTTACAATGAAAAGGTTAAACTTTCAAGTCTTCTCGGATAGGGTTGTAAGCACAGTCAAACAACCCTTGATCACAAAATTCAGTGGTTTTAGGGTTTAGGGTTTAGGGTTAGGGTTTAGGGTTAGGTTCCGACGAGAAGAACTCGGAGTTTCCGGTGTTGCTTTCCTGACTTACTCTCTCCAGTAAATGCCCAAAAAGGTTTATGTGTGAGAGGCTACGTAAGCAAAAACAGCAAAAAGTCCAGAGGAGCTTCGCTGAACGCGCAGATTTGGAAAACTTGAGTATCTGGAGAAAGGCCCAACCGAGCAGAAAACAGAAGCAAAAAACTCAACCCAATACGACGCCGAGTCCGGGAACCGAACTATAAACTGCTGTTAACAGAATTAACTATCACACGAGAGGGTGATGTGAAGTACTATTTTCTACCCATGTGAGCGTTAGCCTTAATAATGAAAATGGGCCAACTCAAGGACAGAGAAAAACTCTGACCAGGGTGGGAATTGAACCCACGACCTTCGGGGTTAGATCACCGCTGTTCTACCGACTGATCTACAAGGTCAGATGGGAAAAGGTCGTGAGAATTGAAGATGTCAAATTCACGACAATGAATATGTACAAGTACATGGGGTTACGTTTACATGCAAACGTTCGCTGTGTAGCACTTATATTTCAACAGAATTAACTATGAGAGGGTGATGTGAAGTGCTATTTTCTACCCATGGAAACCATATGAGCGTTGGCCCTACTAATGGTGTTACTGGTTTAAGACCCTATACTGGTGTTAGGCCAGCGATGTCACCACTTCGCCAATCCTGACTAATAAACAAAGCTAAGCTAGACCCAACACACTCAGCTGTATAAAGTTTAACAGACCGTTCTGGTTCATATCACAACCGACAGTCACATGAACTCAAATTGGAATTTTACTAAACAACCACAAAACGTCCCAAATCTACACTTTTCCCGACTGCATTTGCGTCTTCAATAGCTATTTCCGAGTTCATGTCTGCCTCCTCTTGAAAGCAAGTTTAAGTGCGAAGTGTTTGTGATGATGTAATTAGTTCTACTTTTCGTATGAATGAAAATTAACTTTCATAAGAAAAACGTCGCAGTTTGACTCGCTTTCAAGATGAGGCAGACATGAACTCAGAAATGGCCCATTGTATTCCATTGTTACAAATGGTTCAGTTGGTTACCATGACAATTAATAGCCTTTCTTCTTCTTCCTTCTGTTGGTCCATTTCATCTTCCTCGTATCTTGTTTTGTCTAACTTCATGAAAGCCTAAAAAGCAAAAGAAGTCAGTTTGGCATTTGGTCTTCATATTGCCAGGAGAGAGAGGTCAAATTGCATTCTCGTAATATTTAAAAGGAGAATTTACAACCTGGTTAATGAACGAAGAGATTTATCAAAGACAACTCAGGAGTACGAATTGTTTACTTAAGAAAAAAACTTTTTGAAATACATTTGATTACAAACACCAGCGATATTACACGACGTTTCGAAGTCATCTTGAAAATAAAGTCAAGATGACTTCGAAACGTCGTGTAATATCGCTGATTTTTGTAATCAAATTTCACTCAGGAATACTTGGAAAAAAGAATGTCCCTGAAATTTTGCCAGCGAGTTTAAAGTGACAACTTCAAAGATTAAGGGTAATTACTTGCTGTGGTGGTATATTCTCTGCAGTGTAAGAATTATTTTTAAAGTTTTAGTCGACGAATATAGTCTTGAAAAGTAATCGCGAAGCCATTTACAGTGGACTATTCAATATCATAATTAAGTGAAGTACGATCGTCCAAGGGAATGTAGTCCTGGGAAGGTTTTTTTTAAGATGACGATGACTGTTGTTTTGACAACCTTAGCGGAGGTCACCTTCAGAGTTCAAGTGACTTCTGTAACGTCAAACGATCAGGGGTCGCTTACTCGAAGCATGGTTAGCGCTAACCAGCGTTAAATACCATGGAAACCTATAGGTTTTGATACCTCTTAACCAACGGTTAGCGCTCGCGCAACCCAGAGTGGTGATCTACGACGGGATTGTTTATACCGGCTTGACTTTGAAGATGACTTCCACTCAGATTGTTGAAAAATGCCAGTCAATGTCATCCTAAACAGTCCTTAAAAAGGTAAAGGTCCTTATTTTACGAGGGTAACACGTGACAGTGACCCACCCACTTCAATCGTCAAAGCGGCTCCGTTTTACGGGTATTTAAGTCTACACGGAAATGCTATTTATCAAAGAACTGAGATCTAGGCTTAACACTCAGAGTGACTCCATCAGTGCTAAACTCTTTTATTTAGTTAATGATTGAATATGAATACATACATGGTGGAGTAACAATAGGACATAGGTCCCCTGCGAGGTTAACCACCAGGATACACCACAGAAGACAGACCACAACACCGGGAACTACATGCCCTACTCTTTACGACAAGTGTGCGGGTTCTTTTACGTCCCACAGGATTGTGAACATTGAAGGGTTGTGAGACGGGACCTCCGGCTTATCGTCCTTATCCGAGAAGACTAGAGAATCTAACCATTTGCAGATGTAATTACAAAGGCAGCACTTTCTCCTCAGTTTTTAAAGACCCTGAGTGTTGGTCCGGCCGGAGTTGAACTCACGACCTCCCGCGTGACAGCCCGTGCTCAACCAACTGAGCCACCGGTGCGCGGTTGTTTATCTTGTAGCATATTTTTATGTTGCCTTTTTCCTTAATGAAGTACTGTTTCTTTTGTATTTATAGCATATCCATACTGTCCTTTTATCACTTGATAGTGAGGTTCGAGAACGTCGAAACGTCGAGCGCTTACCATTTGAATGAAATTTTCGGTGCGAATGTTTCGACAAATGGTACTGCATGTTCTGTACTTAAAACAAGAAAATGGGAATGTGCTGTATCATTTGCCAGAAAAACGGGTTGTTCCGGTTGAAAAACAAATGAAACGGTCTATTTTCTCTGGCACTTGTAATTGTGGAAAAATGGTACAGAAATTTCCAGGAATTCCGGTCAAAGCGAGAAAAAGGGAATACCTCGAAAGGTATTACCTTTTTTCCGAAAACATTCCACCGAGATGAACCGTTCCATTTGAGTTCTCTCCGGAATTACTGAAAATTCCATTCAAATGGTAAGCGCTCGTCGTGTATTTTTTAACCGTGTATTTTAAACCGTTTTTACAAAATTTCTTAAATGCTTTTAAGAGAAGTTTTTTCGCAGTTGCATCAGAGGAAAGTCGACACAGACGTCGATGGAATGGAAAGACCCGGGGATCGTACTGGCGACCTCCGAACTAACCGACTGAGCTGTGCCTGTCTTTCTCAGGACTTCACTCATTCGGACGATCGTATTTCGCTTAATTATGATGTGACTCCTGGCTGGTTCAATAGTCTAAGAGTGGTTCTACTCACCTCCCTGACAGCTGCACAGACATCGGGCTCCTTTTCAGAGCTGAGTAATTTCCGAACACACTGCTCCAGTTGCTGTAACAGGTGTCTGTCTGTCGGTAACTTTAGCAAGGATTTCAGATGAGGTGGTATGCTGCAGAACTTTAACCTTACATTCAACACTGGGTCCTGAAAATCGCAAAGTTAGGCATTACTGTGAGTAGTGATATTGCGAAGGGTTTGCCACACACGCAGTTGTCTGGGCCCGGTTGCTAGAAATCCGATTAACTTAATCCAGGATTAGCGTGACCTTTTGTTTCATGGTTTCAACTTGTTGGGGAAAATCTGTTGCTGCTTCTTGTTTTTTAAGATTGACTCCTTCTAATATAAAGTTTTGCCCAATATCAGCGTTGAACAGCCGTTGGGAGTAGAGAAATAAACTCCTTGGTTAGTTTATAATCTGGGATTAGCGTTAATCGGCTTTTGAACAACCGGGCCCTGAGCATTAAACCTGTACTTTGGCATGACATTCACATGGCCCTGCTGATAATGTTAACAATAAAAACCAAAATTAGTGATTGCCAATCTTTCAGTGCTGCTGGAATCATTACTAAGACATATTAAATTAAATTCATTTTTCAATGCATGAGAACTGTCTCGATGATAACGCGTACATCAATATAAATATGTGTTATTCACCGGCTGGGATGTCCGTATAGGGAAAAACTGTGCCCGAGGTCTTGAATATGGCCCAAGGCCGTAGACCGAGGGCAGTTTTTCCTTTTCGGACCGACCTAAGCAGGTGAATAACGCATTCATTTTACTGTTGCTAACGTTGATATTAGCCGGTGCAACAGTTTCACACTTTCAAACGGCTCGCTTTTACAAACACTAAAACACGACTGTTGCTCAACTTACCGATCCCAATTCTAATAAAAATTCGAAGAAATTCTCCTTGAAAAAACGTCTTGAAAATAATTCCATTATAAACTTGCAAATATCTATGAATAACAATCTACTTCTGAAGCTTTTTCCTCTTCCACATTCTGAAAGGAAGAAAATAATGGGAAAAACTGAAAGAAGGACTATTTAACTTGACTTCAGATTTACTTTCTATTATTTAAGGCTTGTAAACCGATTCCTGTTAATAAAGTAAGCAAGTAAGTGAGCGAGCGAGGAAATGAGCGAGTGAGCCAGGGAGCCAGGCAGCAAGAAACTTTATTTACTATCAAAACCAGTAGAGTGGTAAAACTGCCGTTGGAAATTTGAATCCGAAGCGGTTCGATTCTAAACACGTGATCTTAAACAAATTGTCATGTGATCCGGGAAATGTCAGGTGATCCAAAAAAGTGTTTCTTGTTGAATGCCATTACTGCCAACGCGCTTTACACGAACCACGTGACAACTTTTTTATGTCATGTAACGACTTCTTTTGCGGATCACGTGATAAGTTTTTTTGGAGCCCGCATTCAAAAATTCTAACGGCAGATTTACCACTCTAGTGATTTTGATAGTATCTACATCTCGCATATAAGCGAAGGCTCGTTTTAATTGCAAATGCGCAATAACAGCAATTCTAGCCTCATTTCACCATGTTCTGCGAGAAACAAGGAGTACGAGTTCTGTGGATGCGACTCGCATGAAACAGTTACAAACTTATCCGTATAATCTCATACAAGAGTAAATCAAATTTACGGGTCGTCAGTTTTTCAAACATTTCTCCTCCCCCTTTTAAACAGGTTTTAAAAACAGTTACCAAAGTTGGGAGCATTTTAATAGTTTTAAGTTGCGTCAAATTTTCAAGTGCTAAAACATACCTTGTATGAGCCTACAACACAATTCTTGTCTTTGTTCATATCTTCTATTGTATCGAATGAAAACACATAAGGTATTTGCTGCTGCCAGCTTCACAGGTAAAACTCGCTGAAACATGACAAAAAAGGTGGTTGTAAGATTCCCCGGGTATTAAACTAAGCTGTCATCAATGTATGGTTTGAAACCAGCCGTAAATCAACAGAAAGAGTAATGTTGCACAGAGTAAAGGCTTGGTCAAACGCTCGCAACATTTCAACGCAATGTTGCAAGATGTTGAGACATGTGTTGAACGGGCTGGCCAAACGCACGCAACATTTTCAACATTTTCAACGCACCATGTCGATGT
>OX421458.1:26296517-26304017 GCA_949126865.1 Montipora capitata | reverse complement strand
TGACAGTCTGAAGTTTTAAAAGAATAAGAAAATTTGTATGGAAAATGTTGCTGGAGAGCAAGACGTTGCTCTCCAGCAACATTTCCCATACAAAACTTCTAAATTTTCCGAAAATTCAAACTGTCGTCTAAACTTAGTCTTTCATTCCAGGGGACTCAAACTTGGCCATTTTGGTATTTTCGATGCGCTCTTTCCATTTCTGGCATTCTTTAAGTTATAGCCCATAATATAAAAATTCTCTAGGAAAAATTTGGTCACATAAACCCAGCTGCAAAAGGCCTATTACTCTTGCTTCACAAGTTTGTATGTCAGTGTGTTGGGAAGAGGCCCTTCCACGGGTTTTGGGGAAGAAGGGAACATGGCTAATTTGAACTGGGGAACAATGTCAAAATATCTTGGGAACAAGGGAACATAAACAATTTTAGGGCTAAAAACACTGGGAACAAGTTTGAAAGTAATTTCAGGAACAAGGGAACACAAGCAAATTTACAAAGGAAACAAGGGAATAAGGAGTCCCCCCTTCCCCTGGGGGGGCCCCAGGAATCGGCGTTACAGTGGAGGAAGACTAGGACGTGGTAACAACAGAATTTAAGGAAGAGGAGATGAAGGGCACTTTCAGAGGCAAGCAGGGTCATTTGGTAGAACACTTGTGCTCTGAATAGAACCTGTAGACTCCATTGTGACAGTCATCTAACACTCACTGGGAAGTTGAATGCACAACATCTCCGACATTCTGCACCAGGATCATCATCAATGATTGTTGCACCAGACAAAACAGAGCTCTGAGGGAGAAAAACAAGAAACAAGACCACGGTCAGAATAGCCTACCTTTGTACCCATTAGGTTTGGTTTGGAAAGTTTCAGATTCTCTTATAATAATATTGATTGCTATATACCTAGACTTTCACTCAGAAAATCGAGCACTATGATTGGTTGATTGTTTGTCACATGCCCCTGATCAAATTTAAATATATTCCGACCAGGATACATTTCTGCAATTATTGCCAGCGCCGGATGTTTGGTCGCATTTGTTGAAGGGAAAGTCTAAATAAAAATCATATGACAAAGAATTTAATGTCTGGTCCCTCCAGACTCTTAGGACTATACATAAAGTGTATATTATTGAACTCCCAATCATACTAATGTTAACATCAAGCTATTTGAACAAGCCAGCCATGAGTTACAGAGTCAGAACAATAATTATTGGTGCAAAGAACGGTAAGTACCTAAAGAGCTGTCAACAGCTGTAAGCAGCTGGGTATTTTAATGAGGTTAAACGAAGTTTAACAAAGTAAACAACTAGGAGCGACTGCAGCCAATGGGTCTGTGGTTTTGGTATACTTGCGCATGCGTGGAATACCTCGTGCTTTGGGCTGTATCGCTTATTTGTCAGTGTGGCAGGAAGTAGGAGCATTGTGTGTGGAGCGTTTAGCGGTTTTTGTTCCCACCCTCTGCTTTTCACTGTGTATCAGTGTGACGGGTGCCCGTTCTTCTCGGGGGCGTGGGGGCTCATGGCTGGGTTGTCAGGTTTTGCCAGCCATCGGTGCAGTCTCCATCTTGGAGCTGGCTGCCAATAGTGAAAACTCCCGGATGTTTCCGGCACCCAACCTCCAAAGAGCGACGATGTTGTTTATTAAGAAAATCTGGTGACTGAACATTTCTTAATGCCTGAAATGTTCAATACATTTTACCAGAAACCCATAAGGGTTGAAACGTGTAATGGCCCCTTTTGTGCTGGGAAACAAGCTTCTGAATATTCAATTTGCTAAGTACCATATTTGGAACGACAAGAGCGAGGCGTTTCCAAATATGGTACTTAGCACTGATACATTCAACCAATCAGTTCGCACTGAATATTCGGAAGCTGTGAACGCGCGTTACACGTTTCAACCCTTATGGGTTTCTGATTTTACCTAACCACAGTTAATAACAACTGGCTACTTTCTTCCCCTGAACTGCATGCACAATTTAAGCCTAGCAAAACCTACAGAATGTCAATAATGTTTATTTTGGGTATTCACTAACAATGCTTGGAAAAAGTTGGCCCTGACACTGAAAAGATCATGGCAAATTAAATTAAAATCACAGGTCTGCTGCAAAATTCAATATACTCTGTACCTGAAGAGCAAGGGTGACACTGCCAACTCTGTTATTTTTATTTGGGTTGCCGCAGATGCTCATCCTTTTGTAGAATTCCAAAAACCATCTCTTCTTGGTGTCATCCAGGTTGACTAAATTCAAGATAAAAAACAGTTAAAATATTATTGATCATGAGTTGACTAAGCAGGGGTCAATAGGTTAACCAGTGCTTAACGACATAAACCTTGATAAAGGGTATTGAAAAAGCAATGGAAAACAGAAACCAACCTACCGACAGGCTACCAACAAGTATCCGACAATTAACCAAGTGTCGGTCGACTGTCGGCCGACACTTTTACCAAACACTTTCACAAACTGTTGGTCATTTGTCAGCTGACAAACGACCAACAGTTAGTCGTCTGTTGCCCAACAGTTTTTTGGGGGAGCTCTTCTTCAAAATTACCAAGAAGTTGGCTACTTTTTTCCCAAATTCAAGTAGGTAAAGAAAGATTCTTTCAAACCTAAGATTCAATGAAAACATGAAGTCATCTAAAGGTAACCATCAATGTCGTGTTCTGGAGTGCTTCTTTTAAAAAATGGCATACCCCCAGGGACCCCCATAAAAAGGGGCCGTACAAGTAGGGTCCTTGTTGATATAATCAATTATTGAATTTTCATCCTTGGTTAATGCATTTCTCGTGCTCCGATTGGTTCACTCAATCTCAGCTTGACCTTATATGGTAAATGATTGCGCTAAGCGTTGCTAAACTAAAAGTTTTTTGTGGAAAGTTTGGATCAATTCCGACGCTTAGAAGTACAAGAAAAGGTAAGAAATGATCAAGTTTAGTTTTGAGCCTGCGTCTGCCTGACCACCAGTTATTACAAAACAACGCATCTTCGCCACGTTTTTTTCGATTTTGCTCAGATTTTCTCCCTGGTTTTTGCTCGTATTTCGTGCTTCCAAAGGTTTGGAGTTAAAGGAATTTAATAAAACAATAATATTATTCGATTCGCGCTTGTTGGATATGAGACTGGTTATCGCCAACACAGTGCTACGTGCCTCGTTGGCTATTTACCATCTCGTATCCAACGCGTGCTCAAGAAATAATTATCGTTTGACGCTGGTCAAACAAGCCACCAGCATCAAATTTTATTGAAACCATTGCTTAAAAAAGAATCCTTATCCTTACCTGACAAGCCATAGGACAGTTTTCCAAATAGCTTGGCTACTGTGAGAAGTGATTCTGACTTCTCCTTGGGGATTTCATCACAGAATTTTTGAACCAAAGGGACAATGATAGCTGTACAGGTATCTAGCAGTTAAAAGGGAGACATCACCGAAAAATGTTACGTTGACCCTCATCCACACAATGCTGACCAGCAAAAAATAATATACTGTTCTAGCACTGAATATAATCTTTACCATCATCCAGCAAATTCAATAAATTAGTGATTGTTTGGAGCCCTGCTAATCTCACACTTGTCTCCTCGTCATTTGTGAGCTCAACCAGCTCTGGGATTATTATACTTTGCGTACTTTCCAGTCTGTGGGAAATAAACAGAGTACTGTTTTAAATATAATTTCTTTATAGTTTCAATCTCCTACATGAAGATGTTTGCATCCATGAACACCAAAGTATGGTGACATTATTGCAAGAATAAATATAACAATAGGGTTACTAAAAACAAATTGCGATTTTGAGACGGCAATACCACATTATATTGACGGCTAGTTGGGAGAAAATATATTCCGTATTGGGCGGAGTCGCGAAGAGACGGAGCCCAATATGGAATATATTTTCTCCCAACGCCGTCAATATAATGTGGTATTGCCGTCTCAAAATCGCAATTTGTTTTGTATCGCGATCCATCATTTATAAGGATAAATAAAACTGTAAACTAATCAACCCACGCCTGATTGAAATTTCAATTCTTTCTACCTGCGAAACATATTTGTTTGCCTACGTCAGCAACCCAATTCAGTGCAACAACGTCAATTTCA
Organism: Montipora capitata; assembly: GCA_949126865.1. Taxonomy (NCBI): domain Eukaryota; kingdom Metazoa; phylum Cnidaria; class Anthozoa; order Scleractinia; family Acroporidae; genus Montipora; species Montipora capitata. Next base: position 26,299,936 of record OX421458.1, on the reverse strand, counting down.
ACATTAGAACCAATCACAGGCCGCAAAAGTGAGACGGCAATACCACGAAATATTGACGGCTCGCGCATAGGCAAAACTATAAGAAGATCGCGATACAACTAGGTATTGCAGATCACAAATATATATGATAATCAGACATCATCTATTATATAGTAGTTCCATTGTCTCATGTAAAAGCATGTACAGGGTGTGACTACGTGGTTTCAAAGGTTTCCCAAGTGTTAGGGGTTTCAAGATTTCAAAGGTTTCACTGGTTTTGTGGGTTCCATGGTTTCAAAGGTTTTGTGGGTTTCTTTCTACTTTTTGGCTCGAGATGTGTTCATGCTTCTGCACAAACTTGCCACGACAGACTGCGAGGATTCATTTTCACTCTTGGATTGATCGGATTGTTCATCTCCATTATAACAGGCTGATGTTCTTCAACTGATGTAACCTTGGGTTTTCGCCCCTAAATTTGATGACACTAGATCTAAAGGCTCTCCTATTGGCATGTATAACACTACGAATGGTAGAAAGAACAGCAGATCAGAACAAAAGGCAAAATGGTAAAAGACCCTCTGTGTACTTCCCTTCAGCAGAGATGACCAAGCATTTGTGATGTGCACTTCACATACGATCTCTATAATAATTGAGAGCTCAGTGAATTGCTTCCTCTGGCAATTAACTGAGCATATTGATGATACTCCAGTCTATATCTGGAGTAATCCACCTTTGTGCTGGCATTATGCTGAAACAAGTGAAAGCATGACACCTACCAAACCAGTGAAAACATGACACCCATTAAACTAATAGAACCATGAAACTGCCAAAACCATGAAACCCATGAAACCAGAGAAACCATGAAACCCATAAAAACCATGAAATCAGAGAAACCATGTAACCAAGAAAACCTGGCAAAGCGTGTCATCACACCCATGCTTTTACATCAGTCAGTGGCATTACTATACAATAGAGGGATGTCTAATTAGCATATGTTTGTGATCTGCAACACCAAGTTGTAACCATTCCAGTGAAACACGCCTTACCGTGGCCACCCAACAAACTTTCACATTTGACAACTACGTGTAAGTATGTCAACTTAACAACCCATGCAACGGTGTTCTACTTACAACCGTGCAAACTTTGTAAGGAAGGGTGACTGTCAATCAAATTCACACACCCTGATTGGCGTATAAGTTTTAAAAAACTTTGTTAGGTGGCCACGGTAAGGCGTGTCAAACTGTAATAGTTTGTCGTGACAACAATGAGGATGAGAATGGTCCATATGATAAAACTAATGATAAGCGAGATAATGAGGGATATTACCCTGCCCCCTTTAATGATAATGGTGATGAGAACGGGATCAATAATGATGGGCAAGGAGGTGAAAGGAAAATTGAAATGCAAATGACAACAACATGGATAACGTTAGCTACGTCAATGATGATGATTTGGAAAATGACGGTCTTGTGTGAAAAGCATGGTGGAAATAGTGGTGTGGTCATAACATCAGTTTCAATCAAAACTACTTGAAAACAAAACTTAAAGAACTTCATCTTTTACCCAAGTGCTCTGGCAATGGCTTCCAACTGTTGGCACATGCAACCTCTAACTTCGTAATCAACATCTTGACACAATGACGCAACAAGTGCCATCAGCTCCTTCTTTATCCTAAAAGGGCGAAAAGATATCAAATACAGGGACACAAAACAAACTTGTTCCTGGATTTATTATGACTTTCGAAAAACAATGCTCTCTAATTATCTGCTTACCAGTATGTTTCAAACTTTGGAGCAATTTTTCCAAGTAGTCTACAACTAGCAAGCCTACAGTTGACTGTCTGGGAGAGCTGGCCTTTCGAGATGGCAATACCAAGAATCTGTAATAATAAAATAAAACAAATACATAATAACAACTGCATCACGTTATGAAGGTAAGATCCCTGAGATATCTCGAGGCTTCCACTGGAGGCTCACCGGCAAGCCATACCATAATTATTAACCCCTTGCACCTGGTACTCACCACACTGACACACAGTGACAACAGTGCTGGAAATAATTTTTCTTTATTCACAGGACATATGTCCTTTCAAATCTTCCTTTTGGTCGGACATTTGACAAATTGGGCCGGACATAAAACATTGACTGACAACGCCTTGTAGAAGATAACTCAAGATGTGCTGGTGACATGTTCGGTCATCATGGCCGATCATAATGTGAAATTGGCCGGACATTTTCAAAATTTGGTCGGACAATGTCCGATGACTGACTGTTATTTCCAGCACTGTGACAATGGGCTGGGAAGGAATGCAAATTAAGGTTACTGGGCCCCAGGAGAATAACATGGCCAGCATGATTCCCTCCTGGCCGGTCTAGAACACCCATGTGGGTACTTGCAAAAGACACATACATCAGTGGTCACTCCAATAATAATAATAATAATAATAATAATAATAATAATAATAATAATAATAATAATACCAACTTTATTCATTCAATTGATACAATGAAAGGGAGAGATACCATAGGGTATCCGTCCGGAAATTATTGATCTAGAGTCGATTTTGAGGATCGAGGGAGGAAAACCGGAGTACCTGGAGAAAAACACTCGAAGTCAGATTGAGATCAACTAAAACGCAGGCCACATACCGTACCGCCTGAAAGTATTGACCCCTCGGGACGAGGCAATACCTCCTCTTTGCCGCGGGTAGTGGTCGCGCGCCACCGAGGTATGCAATTTTTTTTCCCTTGGTAAAACCGAGGTGCAATTTGCCGCAGGAAATTTGCCACGAGAGAAAAGACAAGGCTTGCCGCGGGAAAGAACAAAGGTCAGCTGCACGTGTGAAATAAGCGGAAGACTGTCAAGTTTTAGATCTCATGGTGTGAAGAATCGATTCTTAAAGCAAGAAATCGTAATCAAAATGAGAAAGTGCGCGATTTCCGTAAGGACTCAAATTTTATTATCTTTACATATAAATGTAAAACCGAAGACTTCTGTACTGTAAAGATACAAAGATACTGTTATTTAACTACAGTGTAAGTGACAGCTGTGTTATCAAACCAACGAAACACTCGTTGTTATCCAAGCTGTAATACTCTATGTGTGTGTGAGAAATTTGTTTTGTTTCGAAAAAGGTTCGATTTTGTCTGTTTTCGTGTAAGGCTGACCTTATTTTATTTGGAGACTTGAAATTCAAACTTGTGCGATTGTCTTCGTTTTATCATCACCATTTTGGTGAGAGGCAAGTACGGTATTCCTTCCACATATTATTGTGAAACTTGTCAAATTTCAATCTTAATTGATACATTCTTGTGAGGCATCGGAGCCTCTGTCGGTACTATTTTGAGACTTGACATACCGACGAATAATTTAAGAATGCTTTCTTTTTTCATCTCTTTCTGTTTAATCAGCAATAAATTGTTATGTGTAATCATAGCAAT
>OX421458.1:26269017-26289017 GCA_949126865.1 Montipora capitata | reverse complement strand
CGTTAGCATATAGCAGAAATCAAGACCTATATTAGGCCGCTTATTGCAACAGAAAAGTTAATATTGACCTTGAGTCCTCGTATGGAACGCTCGGAGCGTAACTCTTCCACATCTTCCTCTCCCAGGGGCACACCAACGAAAGCTCCAAGGCTGGCCATCTCACGAACGATTACAAAGGCAATACGTCCAGTTCATACTGGACTGCATTGCAGCTCCACAAAATATGCCTCTATGTTCCATTTACTGTCACTTTCATAGGCAAAAATCCTTTAAATTATTCAGCTAATCCATATGTTTTCAAAGTTCATTCACGGTTTCGATTCTTCGAGTAACGAGTAAACTTTACGGTACACAACTTCCCATCGTCCCACGCGGGACAAGGACCAACGATCAAATATTGATTTTCTCATTTACGACAGTAATTTATTTATTTTTTACCCTCGTTAGACATCAAGGTAAAGTCGTCGTAATTATTTATTGAAAGCCATGCAATTTTAGCCAGTATGCTAAAAGACTTTTTCAAAAAGTCACTTTCAAAAAATACGCCGCGAAACTACTTGTGATCAAACCGATTTATAATCGATTCTGTGGTCGGGGTGTCGTACTCCAAGATGGCGTCCAAAACATGTGTTCTTTGCTCCAGACTGTTAAAAGTTCCTCTTGTAGTCAATATAAGGGCTAGAAAGTTTTCCAAGGTGAGCTTAAAAAATCCTTAAACTTTTGAGTAGTGAAAGAAATGAAAATGCATCGGAAAGAGCGGAAGGGAAAAATGAGCAAATAAGAAAGCTGCTGTGATTTCAGGAATGTAATTAAGCTTAAACGCAAGACTTAGTTTGCCTGGAGCGAAAATGACACTTCAATGTGAACTACGAAGACAATGACAGTTTGTAATTTTTTGAAGTATTATCATACCATGTAAATACATATGCCTTTAAGGACAGTGCCAACTAATTCAAAGGTATTTTTGCGCGGTTTACTGAATACGCGGGAATAGCAGATCTCAAATCCAAAAGAAAATTGGGGGTAACCGCGCATTTTTCAAAGATAATTAATCAACAATATTAGCAAAGGAATGTACATGTGTATGGCGTTCCTTTCCAAATTAAAGCTTAATTATCTCTGAAAAATGCATGGTTACCCCCAATTTTCTTTTTGGATACCAAGAGCACTTGCTAAGTTCTGCTTTCTCCACATAAATTTAAACCGCCAAGTACATCCCTGCATTGGTAAGCACAACCGATAGGAAATCCGAGTATCTGGAGATGCGCAGAACGTATGCGCAAGAACAATAGTAGGAACCGTCCTTAAAGATCCCCTATTTGAAACTCTGGAATATTTTTCTCTTCAGAATGAGCAGTGTACTGGCTGGGCACATAAAAGCGGGTTGGTGCCAACGAGACGTTACTCCCATGTTTGAAATGTTTGGGTATGATTTAACTCATTTACTCCTCAGGTGCTCTAAGATACCCCCATTGACAAGTAAAATCGTCTAGCGTTAGACAGAGTAAAATCTGTTAAGTCTCGCAGCCAGGGGTCATGAAATGGGTTAATGAATTTCAAGCAAGGTGGGGGTGTAAGTGATCACAGAGAAAAGGGCTTAAAGTGCTAGTTACAATGAAAAAATCAGGTCTCATTTTTCTTCACATTTCAAAAGTATTCGCGTTGATTGCTCAATAGGCAAAAAGGTATGGTAAAGTCCGCTACAAGCCTAGAAGGCCCACCAGGCCGGCACTTATCTCCGGTTTCTGTAGCATGAAGCGACTAGGAGTATTTCTACTCCCCCCTGGATGAGATGCTAGTCCATCGCATGGTTACCCCCAGCATTTTCGCCGGTACCCATTTATACACCTGGGTGGAGAGAGGCACCTTGAGAATAAAGTGTCTTGCCCAAGAACACAACACAATGTCCCCGGCCAGAAGCCGAACCCGGACCACTCGATCCGGAGTCGAGCACACTGACCATGAGGCCACCGTGCCTCCCAATTCCAAGAGGAAGACTATTTATTTGAACTCCACTTTTTAAAATTTAACGGTCTGCCATTACTTGGTGCGGCTCCGACTGATAAGCTTTCAGTGATCTGGATCAAGGAGAAAGTGATGTCATTTACTCAATGGCTTAAAAATGCAGTGTGTGAATGCAGCTTAATTAGTATACAGAACACAAATTTAACATTCTGAAAGCCAAACACGCTTGTGCTGCATACTAATTAAGCCCCATTCACACTCTGCATGTAAATGATGTCACTTTCTCCTCGATCCAGATCACTGAAAGCTTATCAGTCGAAACTGCACCAAGTAATGGCGGAGCGTTAAATTAAAAAAGTGGAGTTCAAATCAATATTCTTCCTCTTAAAATTCTTACGGTGGGAGGTGCGGTGGCTGCATGGTTAGTGCGCTTGACTCCGGATCGAGTGGTCCAGGTTCGGGTCCTGGCTGGGGAGATCATGTTGTGTTCTTGGGCAAGACACTTTTAATAGGGACCTTAAGATCTACGATGGCGACGTCGACAAAAACGTCACCTCAAAATAGAACTTCACTCTAGTAAAAGTCTTTCATGATTATTCCATCACGTTCACTTCGTACAATGTGGGCGAAGTATCCTAAAAATAAATTGGTACGAGTGGTTTCAGACTGAAAATAGAGAATGAAAGATTCTTTGTTGCATGCTCATGTTGTTGTCAAAACCTCAAATTAAGTGATTTTACGTCGTTGTCACGCAGAGAACCGCAAAAATATGAGCTAAAATCCGTGCTGCACGTGCAGCATGATTATTTATGCTCTTTTAACCAATGATATCATTGTTTTGTGGCGTTTTCGTCGACATCGTCGTCATAGATCTTAAGCTCCCTAAATACTCTCACGGTACCTCTCTCCACCCAGGTGTATAAATGGGTACTGCCGAATCTAATGCAGGGAGTAACCCTGCGATGGACTGGCATCCCATCCAAGGGGGAGTAGAAATACTCCTGGTCACTTCATGCTACAGAAACCAGAGACAAGCGCCGGCCTGATGGGCCTTCTAGGCTTGTAGCGGACTTTACCTTACCTTTACCTTAAAATTACCACAAAAAATTATGCTTATTGAGCAATCAACGCAAATACTTTTGAAATCTGAAGAAAAACGAGAGCTGATTTTTTCATTGCAGTAGCACTTTAAGGATTTCAGAGACTCAGCATTACACCCAACCTTCCAATTATTGTTGCACTTTGTGAAGGTCTCAACCACCCTTACCACTTATGGTAAGCGCTTTCCGAGCCAATGACCCAACACGCCGGTGCCTATCCCTGGTTTCCGCAGCATTAAGCGACTAGGAGTATTTTTAACTCCCCCCTGGATGGGATGCTAGTCCATTGCAGGGTTACCCCTAGCATTTCGCCGGTACCCATTTATATATAAATACACCTGGGTGGAGAGAGGCACCGTGAGAGTAAAGTGTCTTGCCCAAGAACACAACACAATGTCCCCGGCCAGGACCCGAACCCGAACCACTCGTTCCGAAGTCAAGGGCACTAACCATGAGGCCACCGCACCTCCCACCACTAATGGGATAAATTTAAATTATGCAGTATGTTTATTAAATCAATTAATTAATGGCTAGTTGTCAGTAAAGACTTTCTATTAATTTTTCAGGAGTTTCGCCATGGATTTATTGGAATGGTGGGCAAGTAAGGATAAGTTTTAATTTTCTGGTGCAACTGATTGGAGCAGAAATATTAAATTAATATTCAATTGCCATTCCAAGAACAGAAAGCTTCTGCAATGCCTGGAAATATCTATAAAACTGTACATTATAGACCGAAGGTTTAAAAATGTTTGTTTTTATTAACATGGATGGCAAAAATTACTCCTTAATTTTGGCACAAAATTTTAGTGTTGGTTTATAATTTCACATGTTAAATTACATTGTTGCCATGGCAACTTTTCCTACAGTGCCAAAATGGCATCCAGGTTTGAAAAAACCCACGTCTAACAAACGTAATTTGTTACCTATGATATTAATAGCTGATCAAGTGGTATACTTGTGGCATTAGGGAATAATTTCATGCATGTTTTGTCCAAAATCAAATAATTTCTGAGCCTTTAGGCTCAGGAAATTATTTGATTGTGGACATACTGTAGAATATGTCCTGCTAATAGACCTTATTCACGATGGCCGCCATGTTGGATTTGCTATTATCATGCAAATTAGCCACACACTTCTGAGGGGGCAAACAACACAAGTTTGAGAGGTTATAACGAATATGTTTGCCACACAGATGATTTGTTTCACGTTCATTGAATGTTTATCACCTAAGTAGTAAAATAGAATGATAACACAAGTTACTTTGACGTTTTTTTAGTAAAAACTGAGCAGCTAACGAAGTAGGAAGTTAACTGTCAAAGGTAATCAAAAGATATATAATTATTATAAAAGGTACTTAATTCTATATACTAAAATGGACTTTGAGCAATGTTATTTCAATATTTTGATGAGCCGATTTTCCGCAATTTGCCTTTTTTCCAATGTTTGCCCCCCCAGCATAACACATGGTTAATTTGCATGACAATTTGAAAACCAACATGGCGGCTATCATGAATAAGGCCTATTAAGCCATACAGGGTGCATAGTATCTGAGAGATATAACATAGTTTGTTACATTGCTGGACATGTCTGCAATGTTCTCTGTGGGTCTGAAATATTTTTTATTCCCAAAAAAAAGACTGGTTAATCCCTTTAGAAAACCTGAAATGAAATAAGAGATGTCAGTGTCATGGAAGGTTCATTGCATTATCTTATTGCTTTTCAGCACCCCTCTGATACGATTTAACAAACTTAGTGAACAGACAGGTGAGGAATTGTCTTGGTTGACATCATCTTAGAGTCAACCTTGTTTTTGTGACATATGCAAGTCTATTTTTTTAAAAAACAAATTTAAGGTTACAATATACCCAACACATGTGTAGCGATGCTAATCGAGACTTGTAGTGGAAGGAAATAAATGAAAGAGTAAACTTACAGGACGTGAAATTAAGATAAAAGAAAACTCTTCGATCAATAGTGGCATAATTAAACAAAGTAAAACAACATTTACTTATGTACGTGCAGAGTTTATTTAAGTCTCAGTTGAAGTTTTGCGTTTAGAATGTTTAGTACTGTGCGGCCATTTTTTGGCTTAATAATAATGGATATCAAGCCAACAAAGGACAAAAAGTGTTTTCCTTTGTTGGCTTAATACCCATTGGAAGGCCTGATATGCATATTTTGTTTTCTAATATCCTACATCGTATCTATTCTGTTCTTACCTTGTTCATCTGTAGGATGTGAGATCACAGCAAAAGCAGAGCACCTAAATCCTGGTGGTTCAGTGAAGGATCGTGCTGCATTGTATCTTATTAAAGAAGCTGAAGAGAAAGGTTTGCCTAAAGATTATCAGTACAATAATTTCTTGATGGTAGAAATGGGAAAAATAAAAATTATTTTAAAATCATTTTTGTGCACTTCATGTTTGAAATTTGCAAAAGTTGAGGAAAGCCCTCTTCCTATAATGGGAGTTTGAGAGCCATGTTGTAAGTTAAGGCCCTTGTGTTTCTAGTTCAATTAATTTGCAAGGGCTATAATTTTTATGGGTCAGAGGGTCTGTTGGTTGTTAAAGCATAATAATACCATTGTAACAAGCAATATTGAGAGTGTCAAAGTTGTAAAAGGATTTGAGTCTTGAACATTTAAATATCATGAGATAGCATTCCTGTGTATGTGATTTTATGCTAATTGCATAGTTTGCTGTGAATTGGGTAATCTATACGGGAGCTTAATGGGGACATAATCCTTTCACTCCTGTGGGGTTCCCCATTGACGAGTAAAATCGTCTGGCGTTAGACAGAGTAAAATCTATAAGTGTCACTCTTGGGAGTGAAAGGGTTTAACCATCAGTAAATTGATGTGCAATACATAATAGACACAATTCATGCCAAGCTATTCCATTCTATTCTAACATTTTCAAGAGGTGCTCAGATGTAATTTAACCCATTGACTCCCAGGGGTTCCCCATTGACGAGTAAAATCGTCTGGCGTTAGACAGAGTAAAATCGTCTGGCGTTAGACAGAGTAAAATACTAAGTCTGGCCGGTTTTGGCCGGTTTGGATGTCAACGGGTTAACATAAATTTTCATTCGTAGACCTGATAAAACCTGGTGGAACAGTGGTTGAAGGGACAGCTGGAAACACTGGTAAGTGAATGTCAATGTTTGCCAGTCCAAGATTTTTTTGGGCTGATTGTGTCTTTGTCATTGATCTCCACAGCAATTAGAAGTTTGGAATGTTTTGCTATGTTCTTCATGGTCTTACACTGTCACTCTGTAACCTCCTAGTATAATCTCTACTGTTTTAGGATAAATTTGAGTGAAAGATTAAAAAGGATTAAAATCAATTTGATTTTTTTTAAAGAGAAAATAACCAGTTCTCACTTTCCCGCTACAGATTGCTTGAGATTCCCAGCCCTTTCTGGAATTGCCAATTTTGTTGAAGTATATTTTCGTTATCAAGAAGAGTTAACTCCTAGCTTTGGTACTGAGCACACATTTAACATCAAGATGAAAGACAAGCAAGCAAGCCACAAAAATTACAACTAGGCTTAGGTGTAGTTGTTGATTCAGAGCAACAAACCTTGAAAATTGATGATAGGAACTGCACGTCCGATTTGGATCCTCCAAGGTCACTTGCTAAACTCAAGATTTCTCGTAAGATAAGGGCTCCGTACCTAGACATTTTAAGAGTGTCGGAATATTGATTGATGTAATTGGGTATTGAAATAATCATGCCCTTTTCTTTTAGGTATTGGACTTGCACACATCTGTCTTGCTAAAGGTTACAAGTGTGTTATATACATGCCAGATACCCAGTCACAGGTATGGTTAATAATAAGTTCAGCCCAAATGCATACATGTTCAAGACAGCTGTGTAATGAGATTCATGGTACTTTGCATACATGGACATTTCATAATGTGCCACAAGGTGTCTAAGCCTAAGAACTTCATGTTTCACTTTTTGGTTAAAGTTCTGGTTAAGGTTGTAGTTAGAGAGTTACTTTGTGATGCTACACCTGAAGTAATGATATCATCATCTAATCATATCACTGTATTAGACAACCCTACACAAACAGAGCTACTCCTAAGTTGGCAAGTAACATTCATTTGTCTCATTGTATATTTGATGCAGGAAAAAATAGATATTCTCAAGACTTTAGGTGCAGATGTTCGGCCAGTTCCGGCTGTGCCCTTTGATGATCCAATGAACTACAATCACCAGGTACAATAATGACAAAATATACCACAATTCTTGTTTCACTCAGGTGATCAACAGCCATGTTTTTCAACAAAAACAAAAAAAGACGTTAGCATAATAATAGCTTTCAATTCCCGGAGGATTGGATCAGGACACCAACATGGCTGCCATTTCATTGTTTGGGGACACCAACATGGCGGCTGTGACGTCATGTGAAATCCAAGAATACTAGGAACTTTGTACCCCATGTCATTCAAGAGGTTGATCCATCTCAAGTGTAAAGTAGTCCAATAATATTTATTATTGTTCCTTGGAGATTAAAGGCCCACCTTCAACTGACAGGCTTTCGATCGTTTGTTTTTGTTATGGAAATTCGCATTGCTTATCACAGCGATCTGATTGGATAAATTTCAGCTTTGGCTGGATTTTCATGCATGAAAATTGTTCTATGGCAAGCAAAGCCTGTCGGTTGAAGGTGGCCCTTTAATGGAACATTTTTTATAATTAGTGATGCTGAAGAAAGTTTATAAATCAATTGGTGAATGGTAAACAACCAAAGGTTTCAGTCCTATGATATTGTTTGACTGCAATAATTCATCACTATTTTTCATAGCTGCCTTGTCCCTTAGTAGACTTTTTCCTGATTCTTTTAGCAGTTAAACATGTCAGTTGAATGTCTGTGTCCTTACTATTTATTTAGGCTAGAAGATTTGCAGAAAGCATTGACAATGCAATTTGGACAAATCAGGTAATTTCTCTTACAAAGAAGATTGATCAATGTCAAGCAAAGTACTCTGCAGACTGGTAATATTTAACCATATCATTCCCGAGAGTGAGACTTAAAGATTTTACTCATCATTATGGCAACTGCTTCAATTCAGGGATGAATGTGTTCCACAACACCTACTGTAGGTCCACTCAAAGCTATGTCCCCTCTAAACTAAATCTAACTAAGTCTACATGCAGACCACAGTTTTCAACAATAATTGTTGAAAACCATGGTCTGCATGTAATAATAATAATTTTTATTTTATTATTTGCCTCCATAACTTTCTACGGATGCATTTTTTCAAGTTGATTATACCCTTTAACACCCAAACTGGCCTAAACTGGCCAGACTTTACTAAGCTGGCCAGATTTTACTCTGTCTAACACCAGAGTATTTTACTTGTCAATGGGGAACCCCCAGGAGTCAATAAGTTAAATTGATGAACTGGTTGTTTTCAACAAGTAACACCCTCTACATACTAGGATTTGACTTGGAACACTGTTTTTGAGCACTGGCCAAACTCTGTATAATTAATGTTTTAGCTGACTCTTTGTTTATCCGTGTTCAATTCGTATCATCTGTTTGTCTAGTTTGACAATATATCCAATAGGAGAGCGCATTTTGAGATGACAGGACCAGAAATATGGCGGCAAACAGATGGAAGAATAGATGCTGTAACATTCTCCACAGGGACTGGGGGAACTTTAGCAGGTACTGTGAAAAGGACATTTTTTAAACCTCTGGCCACTGTTTTTTTTTATACCTGTAAGGGGATTTTTTACTGTCCTGTAGATAAATTCTGATACTATATTTAATCATTAATTTGGTCAAAAACTCTTGTTACTAGATGTGTTATAATTTTGTTTCTTCTCATCGATGTTTTACTTTCAGGTGTAGGATCATTTCTTAAGTCAAAGAATCCAAATGTTAAAGTTATTTTAGCTGATCCTGAGGTACTTCTCTTTTCTGATTTAATTAGTTAAAAAGGGAACTGTGTGGCTGGCTGGTTATGCGGCTGTTTGCACTCAAATCGCAGACTGGAGTTATTTTACCTGAACCCCACCAAATGAAACATTTCCCCTTGTTTGCTTCATCACAAGCTTTTATCAAACTGATCATTGGCACTGTATTGGCACTGTTACACTGTGAAATGTTTCGTGCAACTTGTCTCGCAATGTTTTGGCGACATTGTGGCGGGACAAGTTGCACAAAACATTTCACAGTGTAACATACCCTGCAACGGCCAATATCATTGCGAGACAAGTTGCAAGAGCCATTGCTGAAAGTAGAATTAGGTTCTACTTTTCATGCAACTTGTCTCGCAACAATTTTGCCCATTTCAGGGTACGTTACACTGTGCAATGTTTCGTGCAACTTGTCCTGCCACAATGTTGCCAAAACATTGCAAGACAAGTTGCACGAAACATTTCACAGTGTAACAGCGCCTTAAGGAAAAACTAAATTGTCATGTTTGTTTTGGTGACAGGGAAGTGTACTTTACAATTACTTCAAATATGGGGAATTAAAGAGAAGCGATGGTAGCTCCATAACAGAAGGTATTAAACTCCTTGTAATATTCATGCTAAGTCAAGTTTGTCACAACTGGTTTACTGATTGACTGGGTGATGATGACGACGACGACAATGACTGCAATGTCGATGACCTTTCTAACATCTCAAAGAATAGAGGAGTACAAGTGCTGAACTAATAGGCCTTTTGCAACAAATGATCACATGGTACAAAATCCGCCATGCTGGAGGGCAAGCTCATTATTATTGACTGGTTCAGGTCTCTTTGTTTTAATGCCCCAGTGGGGGAATAATAATGAGCTTGTCCTCCAGCATGGCGGATTTTGTACCATGTGATCGTTAGTTGCAAAAGGCCTATTGGGGCGACAACGCGTCGGCCGACAGTTGGCCGACAGTCGACCAACAGTTGACCGACGTTTTGGCCGACGTGTTGGCCGACACGTTGGTGGGATCGGATTCTTAACTTTTACCCAAATCAATAATGAGGGAGGAAAAACAAAAATTCCAACCTCTTGGGGTAGAGACTAGAGAATCAACATTCTCAAACTCGTTAGTAATTCATAAGCCAAAAACAAAAGAAATTACTATCGTGAAGGAAGTTTCGATATGTGGTCTTAATTAGCATAAAATTTTGGCAACTTCTATTCCAAATATCTCTTAAAATACTGATTCCTTTGAGAAGCGATATTAAACACTCGAAAGAGTGTTTCATCGGATATCCAAACTCCTTGAAATCGGTCAAAAAAACTTGGCCTTTGGCCTTGTTTTTCAACTCACTTATCGGTGTTTGAATATCGGATGAAACACTCCTTCTTGTGTTTGATATATTTATTACAACTCAACCCACATATGTTGTCAAGTCCAGCAATAATATTGAACTTGGACCACACTGCTTCTGTTTGACTTGTATTGGTTGGCTCCTTAAAATTGTAGCTCGGTTGATTAACTATTAAACTGTCTGATTAATTTGATTGATTCAGGGATTGGTCAAGGAAGAGTCACGACCAATTTACAAGGAGCACCAATCGATGATGCAGTGTTTGTATCTGATAAAGATGCTGTAGAAATGGTGAGGAGAGAACATTTTATGAATTGAAAAACATCTTTTTGTCCTCACTTAATGACTTTCAGTGCCCTTTTAATTTTTTCAGACATTCTTTTTACTTCACGAGGAAGGGTTCTTTGTAGGTGCTTCCTCTGGATTAAATGTTGCTGCTGCAGTGAAGGTAAGAAATAAATCATTACAAAGATCAAACAAATATGAAATCAGCAAAGAAAGAACCATAATGGAGAGGCAGATGCTTTACCATACAAAGCACCTGCATTTACAGCCTTTAAAAGAATCTGGTACCGTAAGTAGAGGAGATTACATGGCCGCGCGAGGATATGAATTTTATCTTCAAGTGCTGAAAGTATCTCTCACTTGTGAGAGATACTTTCAGCACGAGAAGATAAAATTCGTATCCCCAAGCGGCCATGTAATGTTCTGTTTATTATATAGATATTGATGAAATGTCTAGATTTAAAGCAACTTGTTTTACTCATTTTCAAAATGATGAAAAAGTGGTCACCAACCACTAAAACACGCATGTTGTGTAACATGAAACAAGATATGAAAGTTATGAAAAACAAATCATGATAATGTAAAATTTTGCAATAAAAATGTTAATGTAGTAGAGAAGAATTATATTAAAGCACAAAAGTATCTTACAATGAAGAGAAAGCTCGCGTTTTATTGGCTAATCGTGTTCGTTACCATGATGACACCCATATTCTCACATGTGTAAAATAAAAATGATATGTTCACTTCGTGTGGTGAAGATATTATTTTTTAGTAAAAGGAGAAATCCTGGTATTTCATTAGTATCTAAATAAATTTTGGTAGGGAAGAGAGGACTGCCCACAGAAAATGCTTACTATGATAAAAAACACACCCTTTTTATCTTCAGATTTTGAAAGTGTGTTTGCTTAACTCCTGCCCAGCAAAATTTTGAGCTTTGATTTTAATCTTAAGGCTGTTTACTTTGAGTGTAAGTTTTGGATTTCATGGTCTGCCATTACTCATGTTCAAAACTGACTGACTGGACTTCAGAAGGTTGGATCTAGGGAAAAGTGACATCATTCACTCAATAACTTAAAATTTCAGCGTGGAAACGCAGATTATGTGTGCAAAACACAAGTTCAAAAATCTGAAAGCCTTGAACTCCTGTACTGCATATGAGTGAGTGAGTCTTTGATGTCATTTTCTCCTCGATCCAGTTCTCTCAAGATTTTAAAGTGGTAATGGTGGACTATTAACCCATTGACTCATGGGGGTTCCCCAGTGATGAGTCTGGCCGGTTTAGGCCAATTTAGGTGTTGGAGGGTTAAGTAGGAAAATTCCAGTTAAAATAAACAAGTGTCCCTTTTGAATTAAGGCTTAAAACTTGGATTACTTAGTGTTTAGTTAACATCGTTTTGAAATCCAAAGGGAAAAAAATGATTTTTTGATCATAGTACCACTTTTAGATTATTTTTCTACTTGGTAAAACATTTTAACCTCATTAGTGATTATCCTGCATACACGCACTTGTGGTCTGCTGAGGAGAGATTTGCATGAGAGGAGTGTTAGTGCTTCCAGGGAACCTACAGATTCCCAGGAGAGCGTGCCCTAATTCATTAGCTTTTGATGGCAAGCCATTGATTGAAGAGAAAATGGAAAAAAAAAAAAGACATCTGAATAACTCAGTGACTAGCCTGTTCACATTCTACTTAGTGACAGAATCATTGACTTTATCAACTTTCAAGGCTGCTTAACTTTAGCTTTACAATTTGTTAATGGTCGTCTCTTTGTTCAACATTACAGGTAGCGGAGATGCTTGGCCCAGGTCATGTGATCACCACATGCCTGTGTGACACAGGCCAGGTGAGTGCACATCAGATGATGCAGTTTTAAAGCTTTCACTTCCAATAGTGAAACTTAAAGATTTCACTGTGTCTAATGCCAGGTGATTTTATTGGTCAATGGAGGCCCCTTTAGAGTGAAAGGGTTAACTCCACTTGACATAATTGCACTCTTAAAATACTTTTTGTCTCTTCGTTTCTTGCAGAAGTATTTTGCACGTCTTTTCAGTAGAAACTGGATGGAGTCTAAGGGTTGGTTTTGTGACATGTCAATCATTTTTGCATTTGAGGAGAACACATTCTAATCGTGTCAGTTACATGGGATGTCCCTCGGGTATTGATCATGATGCCATATGATTTCTGTGTTTTGACGCCATCTTGTTCTGGCACAAATAACCTCAATCTCATGCAATAGTGTTACGACTTGCCCAAGAGAAGTCATGCCCTGTTGGACGGGATTAATACAATACAATACAAACTTAATCGACCACACTTTGCATGGGGGCTTTTCAGGGCCATTGAAACACAATTAACAAAACGATAGAACACAATAACAACTGTTCAGAATCCCAACTGGCCGGAGGCAAACCAGTTGGCTATTTACAAGTGTGGCTGATAAGTTGAACCAGGAACCACCAGGAACAAAGCCGAGGCGTCATCAGAACGGGTCTTGAACCCGGGAACTCTGGATCTCAAGCAAGCGTTCTAATGACTGGGTCGCACTGCCTACCTGGATGGGTGACCGTCTGGCAATATTAAATGTCTTGTTGATGACAAAACTGGAATCAAAGCACCTCACCTAATCCTTGAATACAGCTAGTCTGAGTAGTTTAGTACATGTAAAGTTGGGATAGTAGGGCAAGCCTCCCTCCACCAAAATTTAATGTGGGTGTGGTGGGTGAGACCTGTCCTACACCAAATTTGATTCCTGGTATCACATGTGTGTTGAGTTTGTTGGTTCTCTGCTCCACTCTGGGATTTAACCTACGTGTAGCCATACCCTCCCCCTGAAAGAAAAACGGGGGGAGGGTACAGCTTCACGTAGGCTATTTGGGGTTTGACTTTAGAAGAGTACAAGAATTGTTCGTTATTTAAACAGTCCTAGTCTGTTATTCAGCAACTATCTTGGTTTGTCACTCTCTCCCTATTTACTCAATTCACATTTTTTTCTATCAGTACTCACAGTTTCTGTATTAATGACCCCACACAAGTATCTAGTAACTTTTAAATGATAAACTGAAACTGTTTCCTGTATTATGATGAGCTTATGGCTTGATATCTCTTTTTTTCCAGGCCTTCTCGATGTAATTCCGGAAAAATATCACCATTCTTTGCATTGATGAGCCTTTATTTATTACACTAGAAAAATATTTGCTATAATGTTCCCTTGGCAGTTGACAAAAACACACGTAAATCAATAAATTTCAAAATACTCAATTCAACTGATTGAAATATTTCTTAGGTCACATTCACCAGTTTGATAGATTATTACAATCATACATAAGTATGCAAGAAGTAATTATCATCATCAACTTCATCGTGGACTACAATAATAATTATTTAAATGCAATGCGGTTTCAATTTACACAAATTCATTAAAAAATATTTTTTCATAGCTAGTATGGATGCAGGAGTAATGCACACAAACAAGTTGTATTTTGTTTTCCTCAGACGTTGTCTTTATTAAAAAGTAGCTTCTACTTCCTTGTTCATGCCGATTGTAATGTTGAAATAACCGAAAAAGTTTGATTTGTCAATCAAGTGAAAAATTTTTTCAGGGCTGAAGAATTCTTAAGCTAGTCTGTAATAATGTCGTAATCAATATGTCAGGATATAATTTATTATTTAATTCAATGTTATCGGAGGGGACCTTTCAGTAAGAAAGCTTCTTCTTCCTTGCCAAACTGTATTATTTTTGTTTCAAGTCAAGAAAATGGAAACAGAAAGTCAACTTTCGACGCCAAATAAAAATTTTATCTATTTTATTTTTTATCTTATTCGTTGGCCAGGATTCCATTGATTGTTTTTAAACCTATTTGTTTTTAACCCTTCAAGTCCGAAGGCAGATAAATGGCAATTTCTCCTCACTTCATTTATACAAAATGAACAAGAAAGGTTTCAAGAATTTACAAACTCATCAATGAGGAGAAACACTGATCCTTTAACAAATTCTCCAAACTACCATTATGAAATTTACAGAGATCAGTAAGGAGAATATCATTGTCGATATAGGCTTATGGTTAAGGGTGATTAATTGCAAAAAGGATCCTTCCTTGCAAAAGAAAGCACTAGTTTGAAATTCCAAGCACAATCTCGGCTGATGTTTGAGAAAGGTTGGACCAAAGCAAGCAAATGAAATGAAGGAATAATCCTGACACTTGTATTCTCTATTTTCGAATTCCCCATAATACACTTTGTTTGCCCCCCCCAAATTTTGCATAAACTATTGTTTTCAAATGCTCTTGGGGACACTGCATATTCCCAAGAGCATTTGAAAACAATGGTTTATGCAAAATTTGGGGGGCAAACAAAGTGTATTATGGGAAATTCGAAAATAGAGAATGGAAATTTTGAGCGAGCATGATTCAAAAGACTGGTCAAAAAACTGAGTTTTCTTAACTCTGGGCGAAAACGATTTAGTGAACCTTGACGTCTGCTGAATAAAGATGTTTACGGGGAACGTCTTTTCACTCGTGCTTTGTTAACAAAATCGGTTAAGTCGCGTGCCAGAAGAAGCAAAGGCTTCCCAAAAAGCGCGTGGACGCGTGCGAGACAGTTCAAGAAATGTAACAATTTATTTGGAACTCTCACAGGGCCTACTTATTAAGTATTTAGGTCAGAATATAGTTCCAGTTCAAGCGAGAATGTTCAAAACGTCCTTGTTCCCACTTTCAGTTATTATCAGGTCAAAAGATCACAGAACAGACAATCACCAGAGAAAATAAAATTTCGCTTTTATTTTCCAATAAATATAAAAAGCTCATTGTCAAATTTCTAAATTTACGGGGCTATGTCATGGTATTTTAGGGTGTGTACGGAAAGGTGCACCTCTGGCTCCATTGTATTTCGTTTATGTTGTTCTACAGTTTTTAGTGGTAATAGGGATGTTCCATTTTATTTTATGGGTATTTCCAGTTTGTATGTCATAAAATTCCCTAAAATTCCATAACATATCCCCGTGACTAATGGTTGACTTCAATCTCTTCCGCTCATTCCGTCCAAGTGTACAAAATCAGTTAAGTCGCGTGCCACAAGAAGCGAAGGCTTCCCAAAAAGCGCGTGGACGTGTGCGAGACTGTTCAACACCCGTTTTCTTTCGGATACGCATGGCGGGCTGAGCAGAAGAGCTGTCCTTAGTTTCAAAGCGAGTCCTGGTTCACAACCATTCAAATGGAACGAGATGCACACCGATATTCAAACCAAATCAAACTCATTTCCGTGACAATAGTTGAGCACTCACTTTGAAACCACTGAGCCTTCATTAGCCTGCCAGCAAGCTCTCTCCAGAAGATGGGGGGGGGGGGGGGGGGGGGAGAGAGGATGGTTTTCCCTCTCTCTCCTCCCCCACCTGCTCGAAGGATAATCTTTTAGTGGCTCCAAAATATTTTTTCTCCCTCCCGCTAATAGAATTCCCCATTAATTTGCCAATAAATTTCTGTACATAGGTTAATTTCTGTTTACTTACACGCACATAAAAATCCCTAATAGAGGACCCTTCTTTAGATCATAAAATTTACATACACTGAGATCGATCACTGTATTGCAGAAGGCGGATCATAAAAAATCCTAATCTGAAATAATTTAAATCAAAGCTGCTCAATAGCACTTTCCATCTGGCAATCGAATCTAGATGATATTCGAATGCATGACCATACACAAGAACACTACTTAAACAATTTTACAATTTAATTTTTCAAGCTATTACATAGGGAAGAGGAAAGCTCCTAGGGCGTCTTACTCAAGGTCATTTCCAAGGCCGGTCCATTTATCAGGGACCATAAGAAAATACCTATGCATGGCCTCAGTAAATCGGGTCCTGTAGAGCTCTGGTGACACCACAGTGGGCATTCTCCCCTGGCCTCCAAGAATTCCACTTGCTTTCACATACATCTCTAGCTTCTTGTCCCACGTGAAGGTTCGAATAAAGTCTGTAACGACAAAGCGAAGTCAATAACAAACACAAACTACCAGGGATTAGGGAGCTTACGAAACGACGACGCCGACGGCAACGACGACGCTACAAAACAACAGGTTTAGTGAGCAAAAACAATGGCCCTGCACGCTCTGCACGTGCGTTTTACATTTTGGTACATTTCTTTGCCGTCATCTCCTAAATGACGACGTGAAATGACCAAATTCAAGGTTCTGTGGAGGACGTTAGCACATGACGATGAATTTTCAGTTCTCTCTCTACGCTTCCAACTCACTCATACCAGTTTAATTCCTCGACAGTTACTACACATTTTTAACGCGAAACGACATAAAATAGTTTCATCGACTGATATGAATAACGCGAACTTGTATTTTTAAATGAAGTCCTCGTAGCCGTCGTCGTCCTGGTTTCGTAAGCTCCCTATTAAGATCGACGACGACGTAAGTCGACGAAAACGTCACCTCAAAATGTCACTTCGCACTATCGTTAGTCTCTCGCCTTTGGGTCATCTCGTTCGCGTCTTACAATGTGGGAGAAGTATACTAAATATTAATTGGTATGAGCGGTTGCAGAGTAATAATGGAGACTGAAAGATCCACATTTGTACGCCCGCATGGTCGTCAAAACCTCAAATGGTGACTTCACGTCGTTTTGAAGAGTACCGCACGGTTTACCGCACGGAGATGCGCTAAAATGCGTGCCGCACGTGAGACACGATTATTTTGCCTGTTTTAACCAATGATATTGTTGCTTCGTGGCGTTCTCGTTGACGATCGCGTCCTAGCTCTTAAAGGGGCTAGCTCACGCTCTTTTAGGTAATTTTGTTTAATTTTGTTAATTATGAGCTCTAAACGTCAAATTGGCAGAGCAAGAGTCTTTCATTTGCAAAATCACGGCCTCATAACATCTTAGGATGATTTTCCAGCTGTGTAAATGACATTTTGATATAGACTGATATAAATTTGAAAAAAGGTGGGCCGACGTTTTTCAAATTTACCCAAATTCAATCCATTTCGATCCTCTCCAGTTTTGTCCATCCATGTCCCTTCTTGGTTTCTCTGTGTTTTGTTAGAGTTCTTCTATAGTTTTGAACAGTTCTTTTGATATTTTAGTTAATTCTATGACCATTTGATCGGTGCTGAAATTGCCTAAAATTGCGTGACCTAGCCCCTTTAAAGTAAAGTCCCTAATGTTGAACGAGGGGGGCAAACCCCTTCAACTTCATTCACCATTCGCGAAAACTAAAGAAATGGCGCAGAGATGTGCCTTGGGAACAAGGAACACGACAATTTGAAGGAAAAAAAGCCTGATAACGCAACCTTTTCTCCCTGGCAGTTAATTAATATTGCAGCAGCCAAAATGGGAAAAGTTTCTAGACCACAAATCTTGTCAACGTAATTGGCAAAAAGGGAACTTTGATGAAAGGATGAGTTCTTGGGTTCACGTAACACTTGCGTTTGCGTTGTCTGAGGAGAGGAAGGCGACATACGTTTTTTGTGTCCAAACTAGTATAGAGCGCACTCACCTATTATTCCAATGACAAGTTCTGATCTGGCTTCATCAATGCCCACTAGTAAGGAATAATCCATAACCATTTGCTGGGACAGGAACTCTGTGTCATTATGAATTGCACGCGACAAAATTGCTTTGGAGTGAGGACGAAAAAAGATCGGTCGTTCGCGAATCACTAAAAAAAAAAACACGTGCGAGAATATTTAGACCTCCAACTGGAACAGTTTTAACAAGACCGAGCACCAAAATAAAGGACGTGGGAGAAGCAGACGTTACAGTAAAGGGAATTAACTTTCTCCGTACACATCTAATATGGCTATGCGTAACATATGGATGTCAATATCCTTGCAGAAACAACACGAGCAGGAAAGCCTAAATTACAAGAAATCGTATCTCTCAAATAAAGAAATTTTCAGCAAGTTATTGTTATTCAACAGTTACTATAAATAACGTAATTCATTGGTTAACCTATTCATTCCCAATATCGAAACGTTCATTCTCCTAACTAGTACAATAGATTTCTTCGTTGTGTAGTCATGAGAATTTGGTGTAATATCAAGATCACACCTCTTAAGCCGATAATAACCTTCATTCTCAATACCTGTCTGACTAACATTTCATTGAAATTGCGAGGAGAATTTACATACTTATCACTCCTGGAAGTCAAAGGGTTAAGTAACTCGTTACTTAGTGATCATTTTCAATAGCTTTTGTTTCATAGATTTCGGAACAAAAGTTCTAAATAAATAGCTCCTTTTATTTTACGTTTTCTTCTTTATTCACGGCTCACTGAAAGAGAGTCATACTTGTGGTGAATGTGACTCCGTGGCTAACCAAAGATCTATATAAAGCCGCTATTACACGTTGAAACTTTTACCTGAAACTTGTGTGCAACGGCACTGCGAAACAAGTTTCAGGAGGAATTGCACCGTGTAACAAGTTTTTTGAACTTTTGCGAGACAAGTTTCACGAAAAGTAGAACCGCGATCTACTTCTGCAACGGTCGCAGCAATCGCAGAGGTGATAAAAACAGGAGTTTGACCGTGTAACACCACCTCGTGAAACTGGTCTCTCTCGGTCTTGTTACGCTACGCTGCGTAAGCCAATCAGAAACCGTCTAGAATTTTTTTTTGCAGCGCCGTTGCACATAAAGCCCGCCGCACACGGTGAGGAGAGAGCTGAGCAAACTGCCTCACGAGGCGGTTTGCTCAGCCGTTTCCTCACGTATGCGGGGAACTTTTGGTGAGAAATTCGCCTCGCGAGGCCGTGAGGAAAAAATCAAACATGTTTGATATTTTTCGCCTCGCGAGCCAAATTCCTCATTATGTGCGGCAATTGTGAGAATCGAGTTGTGCTTGGTCAATCAAGCATCCAATAAAAATACATGGCATTCTCAAGTGACTTCAGTGATGTCAGAATTTCTTCCTCCGACGCCATCTTGAACCGCTGGAGTCACGTGAGTATGTCATGTATTTTTATTGGATGCTTGATTAAACCAAGCTCAGCTCGATTCTCACGAAGGCCGCACACAGTGAGGAATGTGTCTCGCGAGGCCAAAAATATCAAACAAGTTTGATTTTATCTTCACGGCCTATTTCTCACCACAATTTCCCCGCAAACGTGAGGAAACGGCTGAGCAAACCGCCTCGCGAGGCAGTTTGCTCAGCTCTTTCCTCAAGTGTGCGGCGGGCTCAAGTTTCAGCTAAAAGTTTCAACGTGAAAACGCCGGCTTAAGTATGTATGCAATAGGTGTGTAATATATCGTCAAACTTAGTAACTCACTTTCAAGTAGGTTTTCGTCCAATAAAACGTCGTTATTCATCCCTGAAGTCTGCACATAACGGCTGCGCATCGAACCTTTCAAATCAAAAGTCTGAAAGAAAGGAAAAAGG
>OX421458.1:26239017-26264017 GCA_949126865.1 Montipora capitata | reverse complement strand
ATAATACATCAATGTCATCTAACAAATATGTGTAATTGAACGCCCAGAGGCCTTTCAGGGCCAAGGGAAAAAAAGCCAAAAAAAAACCACTAAGTGTATCAGCTGGATGGAGGCAGCAGGACTTTCCATCCTCATAATCACGCAGTCAAAAGTATCATTCTTAATAATTTTAAATTACTCCAAAATGATCCCGAGACTGGTAGAATCTTTTCGCAACCTCCACTTATTTCATTCAAACGCGACAAAAACGTAGGCAACTTTTTAGTTAGAAGCACGCTCAAAACTAACGAGCAACCCGGCACTTTCAAATGCGCGCGCTCACGATGCAAAACTTGTATTTTCATTGTTAACACTAGCAAGATATCGGGACCTAAGCGATCTGTTAAGATCACCGATCGTTTCACATGTACCTCCGCAAATGTCATTTATTGCATAACCTGTACGTTATGCAATAAGTTATACATTGGCGAGACAGGTAGACGACTAGGTGACCGATTCCGCGAACACCTTCGCGATGTTGAGAAGAATGACAAGGATGCATCTAAGCCAGTCGCTGGTCATTTTAATCTCCCTAACCACTCCAAAAAACACATGGCTATCTGCGGCCTTTCCCTACATCTAGGTACGACGGAAAGCCGCAAGAATCTAGAACAAAAATTCATCTTCCAAATCGGCACCCTTAATCCTCACGGTATTAACGAACGCTTTTCATTTAACTAATATATTCCTATTTTTCACGTTGCCATGTTACCACCAATAGCGTAGCTCCTACTCTACTATAAAAACTACACGTAACCCATAATTTCTCGATTCGCTCTGACGAAGGGCTAACGCTCGAAACGTCAGCTTTTAGAATCTCTGTACGGTGACCAATTTACATTATCAACTCCGTTGATAAAACCAAATTTTTGTAGACCAGTAGTCAGTTTGCGAGCGCACTAAAGAGGGGGAACTGGGGACTACCACCAACAACAACTCTGCTGGTGGTCTCAGTGGAACTTGACCCCAGGAACGTCCACCCAATTGATCACTCGGCCACGGTGCCTGCCTCCCAACAGGACAGGGGAGTACTTCAAAACGTCGCGAAAAAAAAGGACTATTCAAAAATGAAAACGTTCGAAGTCTTAAAGGTTTCGTAACTGATTTCGCGCCACGAATTAAAGGGTCGTTTTTGATGAAGAATACATGGAAGTCATACCTTAGAACCGCTATGAAATCATTTTCTAAGTGAATACTTTCACCTTTAACCATAACTAACCACCCTTTGACGGGATACGATACGGAAGAAACTCGCAGTTGATGAGCCCTCAGTTTGCTTGCTACGTAGCTCATCAGTAGAGGAGTGTACTGCCTAGGTACTTTATGTACCACTTTTTATACCGTATAAGGATTACGAAGAAAATTCCCATGTATACCCCTAAATGCCCTTATACCTGTGTATACCTCTATATACCTAAATAAATCCTGTTTTATCAACAGCAACGATCTGTCGCTTTGAAAATGGCCATTTTGCCCATCACGAATTATGAGTCGTTCCATTTTCCCAAAAACCTGTTTTCACCTGGACTTCATCCTTTGAAGCTCCTCTATTCTCCTCTTCCTTGCTAGCCCGTCTTGCCTGTTCATTGCTACAAATTCAAGACAAAGACCACTTACCTTCACCCGAATCCGAGCCAGAATCAATTCTGATAATTTTCTTGTCTGCATAGTAATGGCTGTCCGAATGTGGCTGTTGTCCGCTGAGAGAAGCATCCGCTGATTTACACATTTCACTAAAAGGAAAGCAAATAATGAGCTACGACATGTTTGATGGTTTTGTTCAATGACAAGGGTGATGAGGAGAATTCACCGCCAAGTGGTTGGCTCGGTTGGTTGAGCATCCGACTCCCAGCATTGATCAGTATGTAAATTCTCCTCTCAATTTCAATACACTGTCAGGTAAACAACTATTGAGAATGAAGATTATAATCAGTTTAAGGGTGTGATCCTGACATAATACCAAATTCTCATGACTAGCCAAGGAAGAAATCCATGGAAATAGTTAGGAGAATGAACTTTTAGATCAAGAGAGTCAAAGGGTTAACAAAGGAGAAAGTGTTACCTTTGCAGTCACATTTGTAAATGGTTAGAAGGACTTGTTAGTAAACGGTTTTCGTGATTGGCACAACAGAAACAGTAAAGCCAATCTTTAACACAACTGACCGAACGCAAAAATGGCCGCCAATAAATTATTCTTTTGTCTTTGTGTTAATTGGCCTTAATGGCCTCGTTAGCAAGAGTAAATTTGAGAGAAACTTGGATGTAAAACCAAGCTACTCAGGCTAATTTGCACAAAGATAAAAGAACAATTTACTGGCGGCCATCTTTGCATTCGGTCTATAGTGCTGCATCTTATACCAGACCAATGGACTGAGAGGTTGTTAAGAGCTGTGTCGTATCTGCGTAAACTCTGTGGTTGACGCCTATTCGTCTTTTTAATTGTTAACAGGCCTACCTCTTAGCCAATTGATTTGCTTCATTCTTGATGTCTGACAAAGTTCGTTGAATCTCGTGCAACTGCTCGTTATACTCAGTGGTGCTAGTATGAATACATAAACGAGAATAATTCAACTTTATGTCACCTGGACGTACACTCAAACGGGCATGCTTTGCTCAAACTGCGCATGATAGGCTTGAACGGAATTTGAGCCCACGACAACAAGTAGGTGCTCATCACCTCAGATATCGAGCCGAGGTACTTTTACATTCTCCAGTTGATAAATGCTTGATTCCTTTAACGTCAATAATCCCAATTCCGCAGTCAAATGTATGATATTTCATTTATATTCTCTATCATCCCAAGGTTTGACATCTGCATGCGCACGACATACATAATAACGGTTGTTCACATGTTAGGGAGCTTTAGCAACGACAACAGTGACCGCAACGAGAACGTCACAAATTTGCATATTTAGTGGGCAAAAACAATGGGTTTGCACGCTCTGCGCGTGCGTTTTTTCATTTTTGTCCATTTCTTTGCTCTCGTCAGCAAAACTACAACGTGAAATAGCCATATTTCGGGTTTTATGGAGGCCGTCAGCACCAGGAGATAAATTTTCATTTTCTCCCCTAAATTAAGCCTGACTCATATCGGTTTCATTCTTGAGGGACTGCAACACCATTATCACGTTAAAAAGCTTTGAGTAGTCGCGAAATGATTACAATAGCGCGAATTTATGTTTTCAGATGACGTTCTCGTTGCCGTTCCCGTCGTAGTTGCTAGAGCGAGTTTCAATCGAGTGTCGTAAAACCAAAACCAAAGTAATACTTTGGCCAATCAAAAGGACGGAGACAATCCAGTAAACCAATTAAAACTCGAAGTAATTACACGTAGCCGACACAAAGCGCGGGAACATGTGCACATGCGCGCAAGACACGATTGGTTTTGGTTTCACTGCTGATTGGTTGAAAAAGTGAAGCGAGAACTTTGAGCCAATCACTGAGTGAAGTAATGCAAAACCAAAGCAATCCACTAATTACTTTCGACACTCAATCGAAAATCGCTCTAAAGCTCCCCATTATTAACACTATACATGCGCATGCCTCACACGCCTACACATAACATATAACACTGTCATTTTGATGTCTACACGTGCAAGAGCCACGTGCCTATTCTCTCCTCACCTCAGGGTGTAGGCAATAATGGAACTCGTCTCTTTTTCACTCACTACAACCAGAACTTTTTCCCCAGGGGGGAGTAGGTGGTGTTCATGGTTTGGACTGAAAAGAAAATAATGAGAACAATGAAATGATTTTACCCATTAGCCTGGCAACTATAACCCTGAATAAGGAATTTGGTTCAATTTCCCATTTTCATTCATTTCATGAGTTAACTTAAGATCCTCCTGGATTAGATTCGAGACCAATCGTGGGCGATTGCAACCTCGTTTCCAGGGTCTCCATTGTCGACAAGAGACTCTCGGAACGAGGTTGCGGAGATTGTCATGTTTCCTTGGCTACCAAAGACGCAGTGACATAAAGGAGAAATTTCTCCAATTAAAGCTTGGGTACATGACCGGACAAGAGTGTTAATATATCCGGTTGCAATTCATTTCCGGAAATGCAATCAAGTAGTGAACCGGAAATCGGCCATAGTTAAGGCTATTACTCGCATCAAATTGTAATCCGAGCCAAGATAAATTGATTGCCTTCTTAGAGACAACTTTAAAATTTACTCACAATGTGGAAGAAACCGGTTGAAAACCAGGTGATGACATAAAAGACGAGACAATACGCTTCACTTTTGCCCGCCTTGTGGTACCAGCTGGTCCTGAAATGAAAACGGGTCACTCTGGTCTTATTCTTGGGTTTGATCCTTAAAGACCTGACGTCAGTTCTTCAAGAAGAAGAATAACTCCATCCCACGGATACGTCACTATCCGGAGTATAAAACTACTTTACGTTTAACGTTGACCAAAGGTTTTGTCCACACCTTTACTTACATGTGCTTCGAGTTTGCATATTCAGGGTTACATAAGCAAATACTGCAGAAGTCCATTCCCAAGTGTATGTCTGCCTCCTCTTCAAAGCGAGTCTAAGTGCGAAGTTTTTGTGATGGTAATTAGTTCTACTTTACATATGTTTGAAAACTAATTTTCATAAGAAAAACGTCGCACTTAGATTCGCTCGAAGACGAGGAAGACATGAACTCGAAAATGGCCTATTGAGCACAGACTGAAACTGCCAAGCAGTGACTTATCCACGGGATAAAGTTATCCAGCCTTTAAATATCTGGGGCGCTGATCTCCCGTTTCACGTTTCACGTAAACGCAAGAGCCATGTAGCAGTTCTCGTGACGTATAATGTAACTGGCTCATTACCCAAGCCAAAAGCCAAAGACTACACAACTGAAACAATGACTAGACTTAAAAACAATAGGAGCTGCTTACAATACCAAACCATAGCAGGTTACGAGAGCTACTACATTGCTGAAACGCAATGCTAAATCTCTTTAAAGTTATAGCTTCACGATAATGGGGTTAAGGAAGTGATAACGTGCATAAAAGCATGTGGGAGTAGTATTCGTGTGTTGTGATGGTTTAACATCCGATTAAACCAGTATAATAGAGCGGTTTTCAAACGAGTGTCGTAAAACCAAAACCAAAGTAATTACTTTAACCAATCAAAAATGACGGAGACAATCCAGTAAACCAATCAAAACTCGAAGTAATTACACGTAGCCGACACAAAGCGCGGGAAAATGTGCACGCGCAAGCCACGATTGGTTTTGGTTTCACTTCTGATTGGTTGAAAAAGTGGCGCAAGAACTTTGAACCAATCACTGAGTAAAGTAATGCAAAACCAAAGTAATTCGCTAATTACTTTCGACACTCAATTGAAAACTGCTCATCAACAAACTTAATTCCCCTAAATGAACTAACTGTTATTTCTCACCATCCGGGAGGCATGCTGGTACATCCAAGTCACCTTCAATTGAAAGGGCTGTTGATAATAAGGCAACCAAATTTTAGTCACTCCAAACTTTAAATTAAGTAGAACAAGAACAAGTATCCGACGATATTAATGAACACATAAAGGTCAATGACAGAAGAGTAAAGTTTATCTAACTGGCTTGGTTTCCTGAATAAGTCTAATTTTCCAAACGTAGTGAGTATCGTTTAATCTGTAACATTCACATGACAACTCTTTACTTTTACTTATCCTTAGACTTATTATGTTCTATTCAGTAGTCCTACCTTTCTTTGCGCTTGTTTGCCATTGGTTAACCGCCCAAGATTGGGAACGAGAAACAGCTAAAAAGTCGAGAGAAAAGCGAAATAAGTTTAGCACTTCTCGAAGTTAAAGAATGTTTGTTAACCAGAGAATAAGCGACAACGGCATCGTTGATTATCAAACTGCATCAGGGACCTTAAGATCTATGAAGATGTCATCAACGAGAACGTCAGAGAAACTTGCAAGTTCACGTTCTGCAAACTTTTTTGTAATTGTTCCAGTTTACTCAACTCATTCAAAAAGCAAGCAGAACTACTCACTTAATGAATACTCAGGAATGGCTTTCAAAGTAAGAGAGAAAATACAACATTGTCATCGTGTTCTCACGTTTTCCATAGAACTTGAGATTTGGTGATTTGCAGAGAACGTGAAAGAAATGTAATACCCGCGTTTAATAACTGGGGAACCATTGTTTTGCTAGTAAAATATATTGTTTGAGTAGATCTTAAGGTCCATAGTATCAAAATATCTCGAAAAAACTTAATACAACAACAACAAAAAAATATGTACTCTTCTTATTTCAAATTGGGAGGCCTCGTTTGTGTTCTCGCGGGCTCACTGTTACAAGCATGAAATTGAGGCTGGTGTGGGGAAAATCTTTTCAGATAAACCTCCAACACATGCTCGTTCCAGTTCAACTGTAAGAATACAAATAAGGTCTGATGAAAAACATACTTCTCGGAGTTATCACAAGTCAAAGAAAAAAAGTTTCCTTCTACATTGACAATACAAAGTCAAGATTTTTATAAATTTATAAATAGTCGTTAGAAAGGTGTATTTCTACATTTTTATATTGCTGATTTAGGAGATTTAAGCTCTTAGCTTATTAATTAAACACACTTTTCAGCATCAAAACCGTTTAGGCTTATCGATTAATTACTGGATGAATGAATGGATAAATGGAATAGATGGATGAGTGATTGATAAATAAATTGATTTCATTTGTTAATTTTAGTTATAACATGACACTACCCTGTTCAAAAATTTATATCTCACTTTGTTTTGCTTTAATTACACTTAATTTTTCTGCAACTGTTAGTAAGAAAACAAAATGGAGGATGGATGGATCAATAATAAGTCTCGCTAATTGTCGTCGCAAAGTACAGCAACGACACAGCTCAACAAAGTCGAACTGACAGCATACTATGGCGCCTCTGGCAGTCGCTACACGGTCCATGTATGACTTTGGAGCACAGTTATCAGCTGTTTGCTGTTTTTTGCTGAGGAAGGAAAATGGAGAACCCGGAAAAAAACCCTCGAAGTAGAGTATAAAGACAACACAAACTCAACCCACTCATGGCGTCAGGTCACATTGGTGGGAGGTGAGTGCTCTCTCCACTACACCATCCTTGCAACACAGAATAGAGAGTTTAAGATACCACGACGGCTACGGCGAAGAAAACGTCACTTCAAAATATAATTTTGAGCTTTTCTAAGTATTTCATGATTATTCCATCTTGTTTATATTATAAAATATGGACGACGTGTCCTATAACTGGATTGGTACGGACGGATTTGAAGTAAAGAGTGAGACTGAAAGATTTACTGTAGTTTGTCCACGTTGTCGTCAAAACCTTAAATTTGGTCATTTCACGTAATAGTTTTGGCGAGTGTGGGAGAAAAATGTTCAAAAAAGCGTGCCGCACGTGCAGCACGATCATTTTGGTTCTTTTAGCCAATAATATTACTGCTTTTTGGCGTTGTCGTTGCCGGGGTAGCCGTTGTCGTTTCTTAAACTCCTTAATGAATGGGTGGATGGATACACCAATCCATTTGTTCGGGTTGGTAGGTTGAGTCGTTAGGAACTGCGAAAAAAGTTGGCTTCATTATCACAGAAAAATACCAGAAACGAAAAAGCTGGACTCTTTTTTAGGTAAAAATCACTGCAAAACAACTCTTAAGTGAATGATGTAAGTACGTGATGCAATGAATTGGTGACTGCAGTGGAATGAACTTGCTGCGGCTATACCCTTCTTTTCGGCACTGTGCCGGTGAGGAGAATCGCCCGACAGTGTCCTAAACAAACCTTGAATGCAAAAGTCAAACAGAAATATTTTGTAAAAAAACAGCGTAAATGAATATCACGAATTTGAACACAAATCCAAGAATCGCAAAGAAAAATGGTTAAAATGTTAACAAATTGTGAGCAGTGACTGGAAATGATTAAAAAAAAGATTAACTTCCTATTCGCTTGAAGGAGGTGTTATCATCAAATTTAATTAAGGTATTAGTTAATTATTTGCTGATTATTGATTATTAACAATTAATAATTATTATTAATTAATTTGAAAGCAATTAACATAACTTTCACATTTTGCATTAATGTATAGACCAGGAAGTTGCACCTTTCATTTCCAATAATAATCTTTCCCAAATAAAAAAAAACCAGCTTCAGTACGTTCAGTAGTTCCAAAAATGTCGTTCGCAGACACATAATACACCATTTCTGCATTGTAAACAGAGATTCCCTTAAAGGCCAATTTCCATCCAGAATGCATTACGCACCACGCATGAATTTCGCGTGACACGAAATTACAGAAATTGGCGTGACAAAAATAGTTTGCCTACCGGGATACGCTATTCAACAATGGTGCCATTTTCAGAACAATATCAAACGATCCCTTTGCATCAAGGGTGGAAATGGGCCTTTAAATTAACCCAATTGACGAGGAAAATCGTCTGGCGTTAGACAGAGCAAAATCTGTTAATTTTCATTCCCAGGAGTTCATAGGTTAAAGTATCTTAGTGAATAAATGTTTGGGAAAACCATTTTATTGCGCTTACGTTCTGCGTATCTCCAGATACTCGGGTTTCCTATCGATAGTGCTTACTAATGCAAGGATACTTTTGCGTGGTTTAAGGTGGGTCAAACCAGTTTCAACACTTTCAAGATACCTTGTTATTAGAAGGATTGACACTACAACACTTAATTACGTAACAGCAATGTTGTGGTACCATGTAAAACATCAATTATTGCTGAACAAGATGCAGTCATTTTGTGACGTTACAATACCATGGCAACAGGGATGCCTTGCAAAAACACCCTATATTTTGGCTTTAGTTACTCATATCTGAAAAACGAACATGGTGACGCCATTTTTTTATTGCACTTAATTTATCAACAGGCCAAGATGCAGGCAAAGTTTAAAAAAATTCTGTGGAGCAGACTCAGAGCTACCTTAAATACTCAATTTATTAAGGTGGTTCTGAATCCGCTCCAAAGAATTTTCATAAACTTTGCAGAAAGTTTCATTCTGGCATGCTGATTACATTTCAGAAATAAAAAATGGGGTCACGGAGTTCGTTTTTAAGACACGAGCAGCTAAAGCCAAAATATGGGGTGCTTTTGCAGGGCTTTCTTGTTGCCACGGTAACGTTTTACGTCAAAAACATGACCGAGTCGTTTTCAGCAATAATTGGTGTTTGATATGGAACCATAACATTGCTGTTAAAAGATAAAGTGTTGTAGTGTCAATCCTTATAATAAAAACGATTCTTCCAAGTGTTGAAACTTAAAACTATGCAGAGAAAGCAGAATTCAGCAATTGCAAGTGCTCTTGGTATCCAAAAACAGAATTGGGGGTAACCATGCATTTTTCAGAGATAATTAAGCTTCAACTTGGAAAAGAACGCCATACGCTGCTTTGTACTTTAAAGCTTTTTACAAATATTGTTGATTAATTATCTTTGCAAAATGCGTGGTTACCCCAATTTTCTTTTTGGATTTCAATAACACTTGTTAAGATCTGCTTTTCTCGCATATTCATAAACCACACAAAAATTCCTTTGAATGGGCCATTTCCGAGTTGCTGCTCGTCTCCATTTTGAAGTGAGTCTTGGTGCGCACCTACTGTGAATGGTTGTGCACCAGGACTCGCTTTGAAATTGAGGCATGCATCAACTCGGAAACGGGCTATTATCAGGCACTCTCCTTAACTCGTTTGATAAAGCCAAATTTTCCAAACATAAATCCACAATCCAATCAACAATTTAGGTCCTTATAATAACCCTTGGGCTTTGTCTCTTATTCCGTGAACACTATGGGACATCAAAGTACCAACACACTCCCTGAGAACGAGTAAGGAAAGTTAGTGTTGTTGTCTGGCCTATCATATCTGAAAATGATCTCCTCATAAGGGATCCCACATCCCCCGGGGGGGATGTGGGATCCCCCTGGGGGGGGGGAGACAGGGGACTCCCATATAAATAGTGGAGGGATGCTCGTCGGAAATTTTAATTAAACCCCTAAAGGAGACCAACTTGGGCGTGACTCAGGCTTTTTTTTGACCCCTCAAAGAGACCATATTAAAACAGAGAAAAAAAACCCGTGACTTTTAATAATGGCAAATACATTATCATCTAATACTTTCACCTACGTGAAGCTACGTAAAAGTGTAAACACACACTTTTATATTTCTTTGCGCGCAACCCTAAAGGAGACCTTCACGGCTACATATGCTTGCATTTTGCCCAGAACACCCTAAGTGAGATCAAAATCCAAAATATACACCCCTAAGCGAGATGACGAGCATTCCTCCCCTTTTTATATGGGAGTCCCCCCCCCCCCCCACCCAGGCTCACATGCCACTGTCAACATTCTTTTAAAGTGTTTCCTTGTGCTTAAAAATAATAAAACACCAATGGAAATAGAATAAAATCTATCTTACATTTGGACTTTAAAGATGAAGGCATGGAGTCCACTTTTCTGAAACGTGGCACCATATTTCCTTCTCTAGGGAAGCCTCTTGCTCCATTCGTGTCCGCCATGTCTGGTTGGCTGCTTGCATCAGTTTCCTTACTCTTACTCGACATCTGACAAATAATTCAAATATAAACTCAACTGATGAAATAGTATATGAAATGAATCATATATGAACTGCAGATATGAAATCAAGTGAGCTATGATCTTCGCAGTTATGAACGCAATTTTTACAATTGCGGAGAGAAGCCTGAAAAATTCAGGACTTCAACGGGGCGTTGAAGTCCTGAATTTTTCAGGCTTCTCTCCACAATTGTAAAAATTGCATTCATAACTGCGAAGATCATAGCTCACTTGATAAACTCAACTGTGGTGTAGTCATAAGTGAAAAGACGCACACTCTTCCATTGCTTTTTATGTCATGTCCTTTGTTCACTGAACGATTATCTTATATTGTAACACAAAGATTATTCTACCTCTACTTGGTAACAGTTATTTCACATCATGGAATAGCATGCAGTAGTTTCACATAAGGTGATCATGATACATGTCCTTGTTGCAGTAGTATTACTGGTAATCAATACACTACATTGATCAACTATTCGATTTTATACCAGAAACCCTTAAGGGGTTGAAACATGTAACGCGTGTTCACAGCTTCCGAGTATTCAGTGCTAAGTACCATATTTGGAAACCCTTCGCTCCAGTTAAATTCGTGGGAGAACATTGGTGGTATTGCGTCACTGTGTTCTTGCGAACTGGTTGGTTGAATGTTTCTCTCTTGTTGTTCCAAATATGGTACTTACCAAATCTGAGTATTCAGAAGCTTGTTTCACAGCACACAAGGGGCCGTTACACGTTTCAACCCTTATGGGTTTCTGCTTATACTCATCATCAATTGAACTATACCTTTCTATTTTATCTTTAAGATGCAAGACTACAGAAATAGACTAAATACACAAAATACAACCACGAAAAGGTGCAAAGACGAGGATGGCCCAACATGTATTTTTTTTCTTGCTCTGTTTTTGGCAAGCTGCTAGCTGAAATCATTCCCAACTGAGGTGTCTCGGCCTTCTGTACTATTGCTTCTCAGACATTACACAATCCTCATTTTTGAACACAACTGTCTACTGCCAAACCTTAAGACAACCCTTACATGTATGTCAACCTCAAAATTTGCACACAACCTGTAACTTGTCATTGCAGATGTTAAAGTGCCCCTAACCCCAAAATATTTTTTTTGCTAAAATGAATCTTTGCGCCTGTTCGAAATGCATAGCGGCCATTTTTTCCTTTTTCTAACAAATCCTGCCATTTTATAGGCTTCGAAAGTTGCGAAAATCCAAGCATCTTTTGTTCACGACCGAGTCAGAAGGGGATTGGGTCTATTCCTGATTTGACGTCACAATCCACTTTGCATGCATGTTTACAAAGAGTTAATTAATGCAGTGTAAATCAGTTTGTGACATCAAATCAGGAATAGACCCACTCCCCTTCCGACTCGGTCGTGAACAAAAGATGCTTGGATTTTCGCAGGTGCAAAGATTCATTTTAGTGAAAAAAATATTTTGGGCTTAGGGGCACTTTAAGCTCTGTTTACTGTCGGAAGTTTTGCTGCAAGTCCAAAAATATACTGAAAATGCAAAAAAAGGTAAAAAAAATCCCTTTCCTCCAATTGACCATTATTGAAATAAAAAGATCTTTTTACTTACAATTGACTCATGAAAAAGGTGTTTGCCCGAGGCTCTTATATCTGAATCGCTCCTACTCTTCTCAAGGTAAGTGAGCTCACAATTTCGCTGCTCAGCTGAAGCTGGTCTGTTCTCAATCTGTGTAACTTCAATGCTGGGAGGAGAAGAAGCAACTCTTCGATGACCCAGTGTAAATGCTTCTGCCTTTACTGCACACGTGCGGTCGGCTGTCTTTTTGGGTCTTGCAGATTCTTCAGCATTTATTTCTGCTGCAATGCATTGTGTCTGGATTACGCTTGGTTTCCTTTCATCCTCCTCATCATTTCCAGAATCCTTATCTGCTTCTTCAGCAACGTACCAAGAGGACGGTCTGAGTCCTCTGTCATTAGATTTGGACACCCTTTGAGCTCCCTTTGCACAACCTACCATTTTATCAGAGGATTGCTTCTTTCCACTGACCATCTTTACAGTAGACGACTCCTCACCAGTTGCCATTTTTACCTGAGAAGTCTCCTTTGCACCACCCATATTTACCCCAGTTGGGTCTCTTGCATCATTCCCCTTTTCCAAATTAGGGTCATGGGCAACAGCTATCTTTAACTCTGAAGATTCTTTTGCACCAAATTTCCTTACAACATGTGGTTCATTTCTACCTATAATCTCTCGTTTAGGGGTTTCTTTAATAGCAGATGTCCTTACTCCAGAAAGCTCCTGTTGTCTTTTCGTTTCACTTTTTGGCTCAATATAAAAGGACTTAAGTGACCCTCCGACTGGCCTTGCTGGGTCATAATTTTCAAGTATCACTCTTGCTAAAGATTTACTTTTATCACTGATCACCCCACCCACAGGTAAAATCCCCTCAGAGGGTGAGCTACCTGGGGTATGAGTGAGAATCTTTACATTCGAAATCGGTTGAAAACCACTGTTGACCCGAAACACTTCCTTATCTGGCTCACTTGGCATTTCATCTGCACTCTCACCAGTGTTCAGGGAGGGGTAGGGTGATGTTGATCTTGATCCCCAGGGAGTGAGTGAAGGGCTGGGATTGACGTCAAGGAGGTTTGGCTCTCCCTCTTGGTTTGGAGTTACATCAAAGGACTTTGGCAGTTGCTGGAAACGAAAAAAAAAGCATGTGAAATAGCTGACTTTAATGTTCAAGAGGGATGAAAACTGGAGTAAGCAGAGAAAACCTTCAGAATAAGGTCAAGATCGTCTGGAATTCAGCCCACAAGGAGGGGTTGTGAAATGCTACTATAACAGCCTACCTTCCTAAAGTAGACAGCATGGGGTATTCCCAGAGGGGCACCAATCCGACACCATCCAATAGGACTTAACTTTGGTGAATGGAAAGTAACCTGTGCTTTGTGTTGGACAGGCTGTATACACCTTATTCCAAAATGGCCGCTGATTTATACACATACAAATTGGCCCTTGTTGCCTCGTTCAAGATAAAATATTCTATTGAATTTTAAGCTTAAGAACAAGGCATCAAGGGCTAATTTGAATAAAAACAAAAGACTATTTAAATGGTGGCCATTTTGGAATAAGGTGTATGTGTTGTCGGTCAAATCCGTTCTCAGGTTGAATCCGTTTTTACCTAGGTTAAATTGGTGATCCTCATTTGATTAAAGCAGCTCTATCAACCCCACAAAAATGACTGTAAACACCTTCACCTTCCCTCGAGCACTGTCTTACCCTTCTCAACACATCTTCATGTTTTAGATCATCCTATCAGTTTCTGTATTCATACACTTGTCAACATTACAACATGGCAAGGGATCAAAGAACTGTACTATGCATTTACCGGTTTTCGAACTCTGGCCTTCCAGATCTATAGTCCTGTGTCTTCACCACTACACTACAACAACGAACATGCTCAACACACCAGACTTCTCATCATTATTTACTAAGTCAATTGATATCCACGAATAATAACCAAAACTGATCCTAACCTGACCCTAATTTTTTCTCTAGGCTTAATTTAGGCTCCAAGAAAGTTTCTTCCATTCATCTGAGTACATATTCAACCTACAATAGGTAAAATGAAGATCACCAATAATTTAACTCGGGTAAAAGCGGATTCAACCTGAAAACGGATTTTACCGGCAACATATGCACTATATAATGTGTGTTGGTACAAGCTTTTTTTCCTTGACTTTAAGATAGGAAACAAGAGTAACAAAAACTTTGCATACCTCTGATGATTTCCCATCAACTTGCACTGAAGAGGATAGAAACTTTCCATCTTTAGTGGAGGATGTCTTACCATTTTTCCTCTTTTCTGCCTGGATATATTCTTGTAGGCTTAAAAGGAAAGAAATGGCAATGTTATGCAACAGAAAATGTCTTTGACAGTACAATATGGCTGATGTTAAAGTGAAAAATCAGGAAGCACAGTGGCCTCATGGTTAGTGCGTTGAACTCCAGATCAAGTGGTCTGAGTTTGGGCCCTGGCCGGGGACATTGATGAGCCCTGGCCCGGATAAGCTTCGGCCAAATGGGCCACTTGGCTCGTAAGCAGACCTTACCTTAAGTGAAAAAAAACTCACTCTTTCTAGACGATTATGTAGTTGTGCAATTAAGGGAATGAGTAGTTTTCTTCATTACACAATCAGATAACTATTCCTTGTAAATAGGGAACTGACTGCTGCATTGGATTAATACTTAGCCCAGGGATACCTGGAACAAAACGTTTTATTCCCATAGGGTTTGAATTGGCCATTTCCAAGTTGGTGCTTGTCTTGGTTTCGAAGTGAGTCTCGACGCTCAACTATTGAAAGGGAAATGAGTTTGATTTGCACACAAAATACACAACTCATTGCCATTTGAATGGTTGTGCACCAGGACTCACTTTGAAACTGAGGCATGGAGCAACTCGCAAATGGGCTAAACAACATTGAGTTAGCTGATCTGGTCAAATGCTTTATATTTTATGTAGAAATGTACAGGTCTTCCCAAAATTGTTAATCAAATCCCAGCACACTGTGGGGGTTGTGGGATGATAAACATGGCATCCAGCTTGGTCTCATACAATACAATACAATACAATACAATACAATACAATACAATATAGTAAGATAATGGTTTGACACTGACTAGTTTTTTTGATGTTTCGTGCAAGACGTTTCGGCTGGTGCTTAAGCCTTCATCAGTTAACGGTAGCACACGGGAGTCAAATAACAGCACGTCGAGCGCGCGCTGATGAAAATCCGCGTGCAGTTTCTTGAAAATGTAGCGCAAGACTTATGCCCATGCCAGAGAGTTGTAGACCTCTGGGATGGCGATGTGGTCATTTCCAGACTGCGGATCCTTTATTGAGTACCAGGCTTCCGCAGGAAGGATCCGCAGTCTGGACACAAGTCTCTGGCATGCGCATAAGTCTCGCGCTACATTTTCAAGAAACTGCATGTGGATTTCCATCAGCGCGCGCTCGACGTGCTGTTATTTGACTCATGTGTGCTACCGTTACATTGCAACTGATGAAGGCTTAAGCACCAGCCGAAACGTCTTGCACGAAACATCAAAAAAACTAGTGAGTGTCAAACCATTATCTTACTATGTTAGCTGCTGACTACCACTACTCTATTTTTAAACACAATACAATATCATACAATACAAACTTAATTGACTGCTCCCCATAGGGGCTTTTCAGGGCCAATGAAACACAACGAAACAACAGAACAACAACAACTGTTAGAGAATCCCAACCGGCTGCCGAGGCAAACCAGTTGGCGGCTATTTACAAGTGCAGCTGGGAAATTGAACCAGGGACTACCAGGATCAAATTCAACAAGTGGTCAGAGTGGATCTTGAACCTGGGATCACCGGATCTCAAGGCAAGTGCCCTAACCACTGGGCCACAATGTCTCATGTAGTGCTGTGTAACAAAATCATTTTATTCAAAAGATCATTTTGCAATAAAGAAATGTTGTGCATTAGTCACCTTTGATTCCAACCCTCAACAGCTTCACACAATGTTTTCTTGAGACTGTTCAAGCTGTTTGCTATAACATACTCCAAGGCTTGCCTATCATCTGGCCCTAACTGATCACTCCTGTCTTCTGTGGCCAGTGGATTCTGTGGAGCTTGAAGACTCAATGCCTTCTTTTCCACAAGATCAACCTGTTCCATGAAGTTTGTCTGTTCATCCTAAAAAATAATTATCACATAACAGGCTTCTATGAAAGAGTACTTATTCAAAGAACAATGCAGTTAAAGGCACACTGCCTTTAACTAGTCTGGGGCAGCCAAATAACAGTTACTGTCTATTGAAATGTTTCTTTAATCTTGTCCAGTGGTGGAATAAAGCGCAACTCCAAAATTGACAAATGTACTATGGCAGTGATTATAGATACCCCAATAAAAAATGACCTATAAATATCATCAATAAAATTGAAGATCAAGAAGAAGATGAAGATCTGACCAGGGCCCAGTTGTTCGAAAGCCGATTAACTTAATCCAGGATTAGTGTAAACTTTTTCTTCATGCTTTTTGTGAAAGTTTCTTTTGCTTATTTTTCTTTTTGAAGATTGACTTCTTCTAATGTAAAATTTTGCCGAATATCAGCGTTAAACAACATTTTGGAGTAGAGAAATAATCTCTTTGGTTAATTTTAAATATGGGATTAACATTAATCAGCTTTTGAACAACCGGGCCCTGAACTGCACGCTTAGCAGCTGTGTGGTAAGAGCTCAGAGGATGAGGTCGCCCAGGTTATGAGAAAGGACAGTTAAGACCACACGTACGGCACCATTGATTTTCCTCCTTAAATCTGTTTTTTGTGCGCTTCTCACTGCCACTGTCATCTTAAGTTTCTGTATCTCTCTGCCACCCCACCCTCCACAAAAACTACAAGGAACCAACCTGGTTGAACGTCTAGGGAAAGAGTTCCAAATTAAGGTGCAAGTAATGCTAAAAAAACAACTGCAACTTTCATTATCAGGCAAAAGAAATGCTAGCATTAAAAGTCAAAAGTTTTACCGTCAGAGCCAAAAAAAACTGCTGCATCCTTGCTTGGCGGTCAGGTTGAGTAGAGAAAAAAGCTCTCAACGATTCAAGAGAGTCACAGAACGAAGCAAACACACTGGTTCCTCTGTGAAAAAAATAAAGTTGAATTTCTTGAAGAAATGCAACTACTGATGCAAGTGTGCAGAATGTGTGCTCATATTTAGTTGCTTGGCAACAAGCAAAGGAACAACTGAAACCTGTTGTGCAGACTACTGCGAAAATAATAATTATGTGCTAAATTGTGTGCTGTATGTGCAGCACAATTATATTTCCTTTTTTAACCAATGATATTCTTGTTTTGTGGCGTTCTTGTTGATGACCCTGTCATAGACCTTAAAGTTCCTAATATCTTGTACATGTGTAGCACATTGCCAGAGATGTCCTTTTACCTCGTTGCGATTGCTTTGATGTCATCAATCCATAAGGATGCATCTCTTGTCTTCTCCTTGATTGAAATCGTGCGTGGAGGGATAGCTATTTCAAACAATTTGATTGGACGATACCTACAAGGCATTCATGAAAATTTGTCTTTTTCATCATTTATTATTTTGTGAGGTACCCTGCACAGTGAAGAGCCAGAACTAGGTTTTTTAATACACTGTATGTGTTAAAAAGTTTTTAAAACCAGTTCAATTTTGATTTTCCTTAGTTTGTTTCAGATTATATAATTATATATCTGACCTGCTAATCGCCCTTTCTCGCAGTCGTAGACTGAATTGCTAAGGGCGCAGCTCAACGAGTTTGGACTGAAGGAGCTGTGCACCCAGCTAGACATCGGAGCACAGCACCACAGCCAGATGGAATAGGCTGGGAGTCGATTTTGAGAAGGGAGGAAAACCGAAAAACCCTCGGAGTCAGATTGAGATAGACTGAAACTCCGTCAGCCCACATACGACCTGAGGCCAGAGTTGAACCCAAGTTACAGAGGTGGGAGGTGCAGTTGACGACCTCTAAACCACCCTGATTCCCTAGGTTATGATATGAACATTAGACAAAGAAAAATCAAAATTGAACTGGCTTGAAATTTTTTAAACCAAGAAAACAATTTGAACCACAACATTCATACTACAATATTATAAAAGGGAAGCGATTGTCAGTAACTGAATCCAAATTGATTCATAGTCTCTTGGACTTCCTATAGGTATTATCAAATCTGAGAAAGAAAGAGATGCCAAAAGGCCTCTGAAATAGTCAAAGAGAAGACTTGAAGAGATAGAAGAGACAGAGTTTAAAGAGTCTCTAAACTGGTCTGGTCTAGACTTAAATAAATGTAATGCTTGCAATGAACCATTTTGTTTATCTTGGCTCCAGTTGCTTTCATGCAGGCTACATTTTATCTCTTAAGGACGGTGCCTACTATTGTTATTGCGCATACGTTCTGCGCATCTCAAAATACTCGGATTTCCTATCGGTGATGCTTACTAATACAGGGATATTTTTGCGCGGTTTGAAATTATGCAGAGAAAGTAGATCTTAGTAATTACTATTGGTATCCAAAAAGAAAATTGGGGGCAACCATCCATTTTTCAGAGATAATTAAGCTTCAATTTGAGAAAGAACGCCATACATGGCTTTGTATTTTAAAGCTTTTTACAGAATATTGTTCTTGAATTATCTTTGAAAAATGGGTGGTTACCCCCAATTTTCTTTTTCGATTTCAGTAACAATATTTAAGATCTACATTTCCCGCATAATCATAAACTGGGGCAAAATACCTTTGAATTAGTAGGCACCGTCCTTAAATGAAGTAAATAATCAACATTATTTTGGTGGATTGATGAATTTTTGCTGCCACAAGGAAATAAAACAAGCAAATTTTGTACGGGCTTTATTCTGATTTCAGAAGAGGTTCTCCCTCTTTCTCTCATTACAGTGCACTTCAAAAACTCATTAATAATTCATGAACCCAACAGCCTATATCAAAACACCGATAAAACGTCACATGTATGAGATTTATATCCTGATAAAACACTCCTCATTAGTATTCTTTATATAAGGAATACTAATAAGGCATAGCTTGTTTTTCTTTTATGCTAATATTCACCTCTCACAATTTGAACCATTGTCTTGAGTCCAGAAGGACACGCTCTTTGTGGAATGTTTTTGAAGCTGATCAAAAAACTCACAGCACATGTTTTATCAGGTCTAAAAACACTTGGCTATGCCTCGTGTTTTTAAACCGAAATAAAACACTGCTGCTCGTTTTTTAAACATTACTTAGTTTCAGTTTTTCTTTAAAAAACATTTTCCTATTTTTAATAGGACCCAAGATGGGTAACATCTAGGTAAAATATCAAGTAGAAAAGCAATCATAATGTAAAGAACAAGAATAATAATTATAGTAACCTTCAAATATGCGAGTACAAGAATAAGTTTCCAATTTGAATCCTGATGTGTCTACAGATGTGTATGGAAACTTTAAGAATATCAATGTATGAACAAGTAAATACTTAAATCAATGGATGTTAATTGAAAAAGTCGTTCTTTTAGCCCATATAATGAGATGCATTATAAGATCAGAGCATAAAATTAATAAGGAGAGTGTTGTAACAAAACGACTAACTTGAATGATGCCACCATATTGGCATAGGCAAAGTACTGATAATGTTCCTTGTGTAGGGAGTGTCCACAAGGTTCCACACTTGCACGGCGCTTGTAGCTCCCAGCATAGAACCTCAGCTCTAAGTACTTTGCAAATGACAATGCCCACGCCTCAGGGGAGAGAGGAACAATTGGAGTTACCTAGAGTCAGAGAACATTGTTACTACTGCAAGGGTTGGAATTTATTTTGTGCGTAGCTTCACTGCTTTGTCTAGAAACAAGTCCTTAACAACCTAACCTGTTTACACTCCTTGCACCAACTCCAGGTTAGGATAGTGTGTTGAAATCCTGGAATAGGAGACTCAAGATTCCTCATGTGAATGTACACTGAACCTGTGCCATGCGCAAAGTACCTGACATGATCAACCATGGGGACATCACA
This sequence comes from Montipora capitata, assembly GCA_949126865.1. Classification (NCBI taxonomy): domain Eukaryota; kingdom Metazoa; phylum Cnidaria; class Anthozoa; order Scleractinia; family Acroporidae; genus Montipora; species Montipora capitata. The sequence goes on along the minus strand of OX421458.1, from coordinate 26,243,862 downwards.
GTTTGGGTTGGGGCAGATGTAAGATGGCCTGAAATTTTAACCAATAAAAATACTTAATAAAATTGGCCCTTTTCTCTCAAAAATAAGATTGCATTAAAGGCGAAAAAAAGGCACTGAAATGCTTTCTGCTTTCATGTGCAGCTTCAACATCACAACAATATTATATTTGCTGTAAAGTAGTACAGCAAGATAAGAACCATCTCACGGAAAGAATGCCAAAAGTGGCTTGTACATTATGACACTCAGTGAGGCCGTAATTATTATCTCCAATATTAGCACATTACATCCTAAAAGTAAAAGCAATAGATTTTGCTCTGTCTAACGACAGATGATTTTACTTGTTAAACGAAGCTGTTTTAGGGATGAAAGGGTTAAAAGAAATTAAATGCAATGAGGTGCACAACTGACAATATGGTAACACAGAACACTGTAATCTTCAAGTAGATTATTTAACAATTAGACCCATAGCCCGCAAGGGCTACGAGTCAATAGCCCTTGAGGGCGAAGTGTCTAATTGTTTTAGTATCACCCAACTAGTCGGACAGAAAAGGCAATAATAAAGTTAGCAAATGCAAGTTGAAGAAATATTTATTTGGGAATAAAACAAAAGAAAGTGTCACACTTTTTGCTACTCGAGGACTATTACTAATAGTCCTCTATTAGCGTAGCCAATCAAAATGTAGGATTTGCATTAGTCCACTAGTTGGGTGATACTAATTACTAATAGTATGGCAAAAGCAGATAAGGGCAGAAATTACTATCAAAGGGTAGTTTGTGGGGCTAGAAATCCTTGAAAATCCAACTGAGGGTTAGCTCTTGTCATGGGAATAGGACCACACAAGGACAAAGGAAAACCTCTGGCGGAAAAGGAATGCACAACTTTCACAATAGATTCACCATTCCTCCATCAACTGAACTACAAGGCCAGAATAAGCGAGCCATGGGTATTACTATAGAGATCCTAATGCAGAGCCAATAGAACATGTCTAAGTCAAGAGAAGTGGAGTACGTTTGAAAGTGGGGTGGGGGGGGGGGGCTAGGTTTTGGTATGCACCGAAGTATGAGGGGAGGGGGAGGAGAGGTTTCGCAGAAAACAACACTGTAGGAAAAACATGGGGTTATAGAGCCCCTCCCTCTCTGTGGCCCCTGTCAGTACATGGTAGGGTAAGTTTGCTGGGTCTGACTATATATTTAACTGTCAATACAACATGTTGTACCTGAAACAGTATATCTCCAAAAACCCACCAAGTGTAATATCATTTCGTCCATAAAACTCCATGAACACTGCCCTAAAAATGAATGAGACAACAATTTGTATTGGAATCTATAAAACTAATTTATTTATTAATTCTGGGTGATATGAATTGGTCAACAGAGATAGGAAGTTACCAGACTAGAGTTGCCCATCAACTGTTGTGATATTTTAGGCTCGTGAAAAGACCAGTGAGTGGTATGTTCAGATGTGTCTTTCATTGGTAAGGTAGTTACAATGTCTAAAGTGAGGAGAATGTGCGAGCCAGCAAGCCATGCGAGTCATGGCTGCAAGTCATGCAAGCCGACATGGCAAGCCATGCAAGTTGGTAGTGTGTAGGCCAACGCATCGGTAGTTTGTCGGCCGACGTGTCGGTAGTGTGTTGGCCGACGTGTCAGTAGTATGTAGGTGGTGTGTCGACCAACGCGTTGGCTGACGTGTTGGCCGACGCGTTGGTGGGATCAGATTCTTAACTTTTACCCAAGTTAACATGCGAGTCACATGCAGTTATTAAAAGCTTAAAAACCGTTTTAAAATGGGTGCTTAGACTTAAATGTTGTTTATCAGCGCTATTTGAAATGGGTGCTTAGACTTAAAATGTGAGACTTGCATGGCTTCCATGACTCACTGGCTCGCACATTGTCCAGTCCCCAATGTATATATACCGGGTTAGTTCTTTTGTAAGTTTTTTTTTTTTTCAATTAAAGGAGCATAAATTATTTTGGACTCTATCCTTACCATGGACTGATACAGGGCCTTGGCGAGTTGTTTGACTCATTGGAGTAACTGATAAACAACACAGCAATTCTTTGATGAGAATATGGATCCAAACAGTCCACTGACTGCAAAACAATAATATGACCACTACATTAAAAAAAAAACAATCATACAAAAGACCAAAAACATGCTTCATGACCATCTACTTTTAATTAATAGTGACAAAGTAACGGACTCTATTATGAAAGTCACTTTTTTTCCCCTGAAGCAACACAGGCATTAACAACCCTAAGAGATTGGAGGACAAGTTCAACCACCAATTTTCTACACTGAGACACATAAGGTGCAGAGGATGAGTTTTTTTCCAAGTACGCATGCTCAGAACGGTACGTGACTAGAAATGCAGAATATATAGATGCAAGTTCATGTAAGCATCATGAAGTGTCCCCTTATCCTTCACCTCAGATTCTAACACAATAACAATAATAATAATAATAATGTATTTATAATTATTGTTATAATTATTATTATTGTATTTAATATTGTATTTATTATAATTATTATTATTATATTTGGAAATCTCCCCCAAAATGTCACTTCAACTTTACTCCTTGCGTACAAATAAATAGTTACGATACCATAACCTAAAAACAACCCAACCCATGACCCTCTGTGTTGTTGTAAATGGGTTAGCCTTTAAACTTCAAGGGACACTTTAACCCATTGACTCCCAGGGGTTCCCCATTGACGAGTAAATCGTCTGGCGTTAGACAGAGTAAAATACTAAGTCTGGCCGGTTTCAGCCAGTTTGGACGTCAAAGGGTTAATAGTGCTGTTTATCATGATTGAACATGCATCTGATTAGCTGCATGTCCATTCAGAAGTGCGATGACCAGAGAACTTCTACATGGTAGCCCACAGTACCATTAAAGACCGTCTCAAGTTTAAAGGGGCTAGGTCACGCTATTTTAGGTAATTTTGTTTAATTTTGTTAATTTTGAGCTCTAAACGTCAAATTGGCGGAGCAAGAGTCTTTCATTTGCAAAATCACGGCCACATAACAACTGAGAATGATTTTCGAGCTGTGTAAATGACATTTCGATATAGACTGATAGAAATTTGAAAAAAGGTGGGCCGACATTTTTCAAATTTACCCAAATTCAATCCATTTCAATCCTCTCCAGTTTTGTCCATCCATGTCCCTTCTTGGCTTCCCTGTGTTTTGTTAGAGTTCTTCTATAGTTTTGAACAGTTATTTTGATATTTTAGTCTGTTCTATGACCATTCGATCAGTGCTGAAATTGCCCAAAATTGCGTGACCTAGCCCCTTTAAGGGCCTATTGAGTCAGACATATTTTTTGGGGTGCGTATGTTGCAAAGGATGTAATGGTTAAGTAATTTGAGATAATTTGGCTTTTGTAAACCAATGACCCTAAATATGACATCATCATGCCACGCCCATAGTCACGTGACCAATAAAAGAAAACTCTAAATTTGTCTATGTGCTACACAATTTGGGTATTTAATCAGTGGTTTGATAATTTGTATTCGTTTTTGCATCCAGACAAGCATGGTTTTCTTTTTATTTTGAAAAAAGGTTCTTTTTAAAGAGATAAATGATACTAAAATACCAATAAAATTTTCAAAAAAGATGATTTGAAAAAAGCTATATTCTGTATTTGGGGCTGAAACGTGCCATATAAAAGAACATTAATTCAATTTAAAGACCGCCGGAAATTTAGCTTTTTCTCAAACCAGAAGTCAGTTCGTTTACACATGTGCAGTTGATCTGAGAACGAGCGCGAGGAAGGGCAAGGAAAAACCTTTGATAGAAACAACAGTTTGGGCGGTGATTTTTGCTTGTGAGTGGGTTTTCTGGTCTGATATGATGACGTCAGTCACCGGAAGTAACATTTCACTTCCTTAGCAAATGCACAAAATATCAGTCTGTGGGCCCTTAACCCTTTAAATCAGATGGATATTTGAACATTATTTTCCAGAGATAATTGTTTGTGAATGAACAATGACCACACTCCTAAATACTTCGTAGAACATTTCTGTTTCATTCCATTTTGGATGAAACCATCAACTTGAACTTCTTACCTTGCGAGTGACGTGAACTGGGCTAGTGGATATTAAAGACTGCTTCTCCTTTTGCTCCTTTGTTTCTTTACAATCTTCTGACACCTTGTTGCAATTCTTGGTGTCCTGAACAAAAGATTTGTCTTCTGTAGACTGACAGCTCCTTGTCATGGGTGATGTAATCCCGTCCAGGAATTTACTTTTCCCTCTGAAGTGGGTCTTGCCATTTCTTGTCAGCTGAATTTGTCCTCCCTGGGCTCGGAAATCAGAAAGTAAAGCCTGGAAAAGTGGGTCTTTATATTCCATGGTCAATGAAGTTGATACAAAAGGATGAGGTTCCAAAAAGGACACAAATTTGCTTAGATGACGGTGATGTGGATTGGAGACATCAAACTGCTCTAAATCCTCTTCTGTCAGGTGGTATGAGTTGTGCTTTCCATCAATACGAACTGACCAGTAAATGTCTGCAGGCAGTGTTGATCTTAAATCAAAATTCCCTCCAGCTTCAGTTAGCAAATATGGAATAGGGTAGTCAAGCAATGGTGAACTTGATAATATTGTGCTTTTCAATGCTGAAAGAAAGACTTCTGTTCTTTCTTGAGAATCTTGGCCTAAATGTTCAGCAACCTCAGTCTCTCCAGTCTGTTCATTTGTGTTTAATTTGGATTCAACTACTCTCATTTTCTCTTCAAACTTGCTGACAGCAAGTTTATTTTCCTCAATTAAATGACTTGTATCTGGGGGCAAAGCGAACTCATCCATAAGAAAATGAAGTTCAAGTTTTAAACTGTAGG
>OX421458.1:26206517-26231517 GCA_949126865.1 Montipora capitata | reverse complement strand
CGCCTCACACCTCCATCTCAATGTTATTTTCTGGGGGACACAAAAAGTTTCCTGGAAATCAACAGTTTCCAAATCAACAAATTTGGATAGGGGAGGGGGGAGAAGAAGTAACTGTTGTGGAATTCACAAGGGAGAAATAGTGAACAAGTGATTTTGTCAGTCTGTGTACATTTTCTTAACGAGTTTTGTCCAAGATTGCAGCCCTGTTCAAAAGTATAAAAACACGCAACCCTTGAAGCAAAATATTAGCCACAAATAGACACTTTTACCAACCCACTAGACTAAGTATAGTACATGTACAAGTTGTACCTGATCACTCACTCTCTTTACGAGTGGTAAAATGGTGTCTTTCCAATCAAGTGATAAGCCAGCATCTTTAAGGAGTTGCACCAACAGAGCATTCAGGTGATAAGAATGTGCAGACCTGAAAAAGAAAATTCACACAAGATTCGTGTCAATGGCATAATTAGCAACCCAATGGGCCATTTCTCAGTTGCTGTTTGTCTCCATTTCATTTAGTTAGTCTTCGTGCTCAACTGCTGGGTGAAGGGGGGAGGGGGGAGGAGGGGGGAAGACTCCCATGTAAAAAGGGAAGGAATGCTCATTGTCTCACACAGCGGTGTAAATTTCAGATTTTGGTCTCACTTAGGGTGTTCTGGGCAAAACGCCATCATATGCCATGAAGGTCTCCTTTAGGGTTGCTCCCCCCGGGGCTCAACTATTGTAAGCGAAATGAGTTTGATTTGCATAAGAATACATAATTAACTCATTTCCATTCGAATGGTTGTACACCAGGACTCGTTCTGAAACTGAGGCATGCAGCAACTTGGAAGTGGGCTATTTAATCACCAACTGAACCTGCTTAGTAACTATGGTGTGGAAGGTTGCAGGTTAGAACTTGTGCAAGACCAACTCTTGGGGTCCATAAGTAGGTAGTCATAACAAGTATTAAGTATTAGTTAGTTAGTTAGTCGACCACAGTCGAGCAATTCTTCACAACTTCTCGCCACTCTTCTCTGTCATTCATGAGGGCAGGCAAATCTTCTAACTGGATGTTCAGGTCTCTAGTGATGCTGTCCAAGAAGCTAAATGGTCTTCTTCCTCTGTTAGGACATTCGAGTCTCAGAAGCAGAACGTCGGAGATTATCTGATCTTTAGCTCTGAAGCAATGCCCAGCAAATGCCATATTAAGTATAGCATTATTTTTAGGTTAGAGTAAAAAAATAGACCTGGGTATCTTTCATTGAGAAACAGACTTTAGGAGGCAAGACTGCATTACAGTGTACATATGAGAAGCTTCACGAATAAACCCAGAAAGGAACGGTGAAATGTACAGATGGATTTCATTGAACTGTGCCACTATGAACATTCACGGATATCCTCACCTAAGTCGTTCCATGGCTAATCTCTCTTCGTTATCCTCTCTCAGTTCACTGAGGTCAGAAGTAGAAGGTGATTTATCGACTCTTATCTCTTTGGCCATCATGGCACCACTAAAGATCTCATCAGGAGTATAACTGATGCTCAGAGCTTGCGAAGTCCCTTCTTCAATGGGTTTTTTGCTGCTTGGCCTCAGGGGGGTGTGTGGGTACCCTTCACTGTACACATATTGCTCAAGTGGGGGAGGAGGAACGTCTGTTATTAGCGACAGCTTGGAATTTCCCACTTCCTTATTTCCATCAGAGCTGGGTGCTGATCCAAGTTTACCATGCTATGTAAAAAGATTTGATGCCAAAAAATATAGTTAATATTACCATAATTAGCCACACAAGCTCATCTTTCATTGCCAAGAAATGCAGTCTTTTGTTGCGGTTTTGCTAATAAGCCATTTTACAGTTGTTTCCTCAGTGACCTAGCCTATGAATGGCTGCGAGGCTGCTGGTGACCTTGTATTGATACAGACCTCACTTCTTTTATCATGTAAATTGTGTTATTGTAATTCTAATTAGTCTACATTAACATTAGAAAGGCACAAAGGTTTGTATCAAAGCATGGTCACCGGCAGCCTCGCTTCCATTCTTAGGCCAGGTATTTACTTTAATGGCTACAACAGTGTAAAATGGTCTATTCAACCACTAATTTAATTATACTAATTTAACCAATACTAACCATTACTAATACTAATTTAACCAATACTAACCAACACTAATACTAATTCAACCAATACTAACCAATACTAATACTAATTCAACCAATACTAATTTAACCATTATGACGAAGTCCTGAAAATTATGATCAGAGTATTTGGTATTTCTGAAGCTGAAACTAGTTTTTTTGAAATTATTACCTCTCCAAAATGATTCAAATCAACCTTCAGTGATAACTCGCTGTCACCTCGTTCGGAAGCGAGGCCATTTGTCAAGTCCAAATCAAGAAGCTTGGGACCTTGAAACAAAACCATTTTTTTGATAAAGTTTATTTTTTAATACTGTACAATACAGAAATCTACATACAATAAGAAACACAAGTCAACAAATACATCGATATTCAGTCGGAAAAGAATCATTACAAAATAACAAACCATTAGTATGATTATCATTAACAATGAGAAGAAAGAAGTTGTATCAATATAAACATAGTATATTTCAGTTTTACCTGCTGCTTTGAGATTGCTTAATTTCCCAGGGAGCTAAAATGAGAAAGAAAGGTAGGTAATCGAAAGTAAGAGAGCATGAAAAAATGGGAAAGAGGGGGAAAGGGAGGGGTGGGGGAGGAATGCCACGGCAAAGAGAGCATTCGTCTTTTAACAACGACACACAGGTTCAAATCCAGGATGTGTGAACCCATTCACCCCTAAACTGGCCATACTTGGTATTTTACTCTGTCTGACGCCGGACGATTTTACTCGTCAATGGGGAACCCCCAGGAGTCAATGGGTTAAATGGGTTGGTTTTGGCAGTTCCCTCTTCTGCTCTGAGAGGTTTTTCTAATGGTACTCTCGTCACTGTGAAAACCATCTACTATTTTCTTTCTTCTCCAGAGAGGTCCAGTGAGGTCCATGTTTTGTACCGTCCCTGCTCAAGACCTATTAAAGTCTCCCTTCAATTTCACGCACAAATCATCATTAAATTGCCGCAAGCATAATTGAACATCTTCTCTCCCCTCCCCTCAGCAGCATTTCTACCATTTAGGTAAACTAGTACTACAAGGGTCCGTTAATTGGACGAATGAAGGGAAACTTGGACGAGTAAAATCCTCTGGTGTTAGACAGAGTAAAATCTTGTATTAGGGTCACTCAGGGGTCAATGAGTTTATAACGGGGGTTAATAGACCATTTTCGAATTCTGGACTGGATCTAGCATGTAATGGAGGCTAATGCCGGCAAATTAATTTGAATTCAAAAAGATTTGCTCGCATTAGCCTCCATTTCATGCTAGATCCAGAACAGCCCTGAGAATTCGAAAATGGTCTATAATTATGGGCTACTACGTGGTGCAAGCCTCGCAAAAAACGAGAGCACACAAAACGTCCCGAGAGCTGTCTTAAAACTTTTTATTTAGGCCTAATAAGAATACAGAAAGTATCCTAAACATGCATAAAAGCTAACCTTAGGACTAATTAGGCCTAAACAAAGACAGCTCTCGGGACGTTCTGTGCGAGGCTTACACCATGTGGTAGCCCTTTTATGACAAAAGAATGGTAACAGGGCCCAGGAAGGAGGAGTACCATTATAGATGAGCAAGGAGAGGGTGCAAAGAAGGCGGAACAGATGAAGGAAGATGAAGGAAGAGTAATATCCAACCTCTTGGTTATTACTGGTGTCACTCTCTAAAATAGCGTGCTCTGTGCTATGTTGACCAAGCTGACGAAACCAATGCGGCACTGTTTCATCGTTATCATCGTCAACGTTTTCAGTGTGATGCTCATAACTATGACTAATGGACTCGTTTTTTTCAACAGCTTTGTCCTCTGACCAAAATAGAGATGATTTCTTCGGAGATGCAAGCTCTCTTGCAGCCTGTTATTGCAAAAAAAAAGAAATAATTTTTATTAAAGGAGAACTGAAGACCAAAATCAGCTATTTTTCCAACATATTTTTTTGGAAAGCCTAACATAAGTAAAGTTAAGTTTGTGGAGTTATTTCTTCTCATTTTCTTTTTTTTTTTTTTTTTTTTTTTTGTGAAAAAATTACATTCCATGTTGGGTTTGTTCTTCTTCCCGCTTTTTCTGCCTTTTCAGTGCAGGCTCAAAAACTAAATCAGCAGCCCCTGCTGTGATGTATGATATGGGGAACAGAGACTTCGTAATCAAGAGAAACAAGGTAAACATAAGCGCTGCTGTGGATATTTTGTTTGTTGTTTTGCCGTTTTCTTTTCAAAATGAGTGGTGCTTGGGCGTTTCAGTTTGAACCAACTTATCCTCCTAATGTCTTCCCCATATCATATGTCAAAACATTATTGTGCATGGTCTAAAGTGTAAATAAAAAATGCTTGTTTTTGTGCCTTCATTTCCCCTTTAAGCACATTTTAAAAATGAGTTTATACATAAGGATAAATATCATTTGGGCAAAGTTAAAACCAAGCCAATGCAGCGGTTTCTCCTGAGATATTTGAGGGGACTCCAGGGAGGTTTGCAGGGGCATTGCCATGACAATGTGCTTTGGCCTGAGTCACGTTGTTGCTTACCGGTAATACTTGCTTTGTTGTAATTATAAGATAGGCAAAACAGAACAAACAGCTGATACACATTTTATTAATTCAGAGCTAAAGACTAAATTCCTGTTGAACTTTATAATTATAGCAAGTACAGCAGGCATATCTTCACAAGCACACAAGTCAATACAGAGTCACTAGATCGAGTCATTAAATGTTGTAAGAAGTTAAACGCCTACAAAACCCACCCTTTTAGAGTTTATTTAATTTATAAGAAATACTTGATTTTCAATGACTAAAAATTGATGTTATTGAAGAAATCTCAAAAACTACATGATCTGAGATTGGTAGCCTTTATGAGTTTGTTACTTCTTGTCTAAAGCTGCAAATTTCAGCTAAAAAATTTGAATTTTTTCTTGTGACATGGTCTATAGTTTTACTCGAAAAAAATTTAGGTGCTTATAACAATTATTGAATTGAGAACCTATGACTTTCCAATAATAATAATAATAATAATAATTATTATTATTATTATTATTATTATTATCATTATTATTATTATCATTATTATTATAGTAACTGTTACCGGTATTAATACTACATCATATTTGTTATTACCACTCCTGGCTGGTACAGAATGTATTCATCTTTGAAAGTAGCTCCACCATCACGAGCATTGGGCACAGGTTCAAGCCAGCCAAATTCCAGCAAACTTTGCCCTATCATCACAGCCTGATTCCTGTACAATACACAGAGAAGGTGTGTAAGTGTCATCCATTATGCCCTTAATTGCTGGTACACTGACAAACTCTAAAAAAACATCACTTGAGATAATTTACTGATTACAATGATTGATAACACCAAATGGCAACAAATTATGTTCCCAGGGAAGGTCTTTCATCTACATATATGTCGATGTCATTCAGAACTTTAAGAAAAAGGGATGACCACAACTAAGGCAAAAACACAAAAGATGATATTAATATGTACTTATTGACTGAGTGGGAGGGCCGGACGGGAAAATATTTGGCCTGAGGTCATGGCGTACGGACCAAGCGCAGCGAGGTCTGTGCGCCATGACTGGGGGCCAAATATTTTCCTGTTCGGCCCGACCTAAACTCAGTCAATAAGCATTTTATCATATGACCACCCCGCTTTTCCTTTTTTTTTAATTTTTTTTGTTCGGGTAACAAAATTTGGAATGTTCACTTACGTTGCTCATTTTAACCGAAACATCGGGATTTATATAGCAACGAAGTTGTTTTAGTTCGCATCTCGTGCGCGCTTTCATTGGAAAACTATTGAGAAAATCCCCACATGAGGGCCATACGCGATCCTAGCAGGGCCAGACGGCTTTTTCCAGCCTGCTTGCGGCATCGCGTACTCCCCTCATACGGGGATTTTCTCAATAGTTTTGCAATGAAAGCGTGCATGGGGCCGTATGGGTCATATGATAATTTTATTTATTGGTCTGGTACTGGACGTGCAGATCACATTTTAATACACTTTATGCTATGATATGAACAAAAAATGGTGTCATGCAAATTATAACCAAAACTGTAAGTGATTATGAATTAGTGAGTCTATTACTCAGTCTATCGCTAACTGGAAACTATTCATTCTTGTCCATGTTGTACATTTACAACATCATGGTACATCATCGTTTAAATTGGTAACATTCTTAAAAGGAGAGCACAAACTAAGATAACATTTTTGTAGTGACTTTGTTGTTGCTAACAGCTGTCATCATCCCTTCGACAACACACCTTCTGCTTCGATTCTCACATGAAAGCGGAGTACTTTGTACCTTGTGGATGTTTTCTCATACATCAGAAGCCAATCAACTAACTCGCTGCCAACAAGACAATTTTGATAAGTTCTCAAACGAAACCGATGACATTGAAGTTCCAATCCTGATCTTGGCGCCATAATTTGATTCCACAGTTCACGGAAAGAGTCCTGATGGAAAATTATTCAACAAAATGATCAAACCCTATATAGACACAAAAACGTAAGTAACTTGCACATTTTTTCAGTATAACATTATTATAATTATCTCCACAACATATGAGACCCTGACAGGGTAAATTCCGACAAGCGACATGGCCCAAAAAGTAGCAACAGCAAATAAAATGAAATTCCGACAAAAGACATGAAAAAAGAAAAATGTAAAAAAAAAAAAGAAAAAAGTCTTCAAAAGTAGTAGACTGAGATCCAAGCAAAGGGAACAGACAAAATTAATAATCTATAGACATGTCTCCCGGGAAGGGGGGGGAGACTCCCATGTAAAAAGGAGGGGAGTGCTCATCGTACCTTTTAGGGGTCAAAAAAGCCGTTTTGGTACCTCTTAGGGTGGTCAGCCTCAAAAGGTCCACAGCTGGGAACTTAATCAGTACCTTTTAGGGTACTGAGCCAAAAAATCATGACAGGAGAAATTTGATAATAAACTATTTTTTAATTTTGTCTAATTAAAACCTATAATTTGGTACCTCTTAGGGGTGAAAAAAATTTCATGCCTCTTACAAGACAGGATCAATGGTACCTCTTAAGGGTTCTTTTCAAAATTTCTGACAAGCACCCCCACCTTTTTATATGAGAGTCCCCCCTCCATGGGCCACGTCTATTGTCAGGGAGTCAGGGTGGTTTAGTGGTCATCAATAGTGCCTCCCACCTCTGTGACCCAGGTTGAACTCTGGCCTCGGGTCGTATGTGGGCTGAGTTTCAGTCCATCTCAACCTGACTCTGAGGGTTTTTCTCCAGGTACTCCGGTTCTCCTCAAAATCGACTCCCAGTCAATTACATCTGGCTGGTTTTGCGGTGCTGCGAGATCACACATGGATCGTATGGCGGTAGCCGTGGGCGCCTCCACATGCATTCGGTCCGATCACGTTGAGCCGGTTGATCCTGAAAGGCCCTTTTAGGGAGCGGTCAACTAAGCACATATTTACATTTACATTTACATTGTGAAATAATAACTGTGAAGCATTACAAGCTAATTACACTTTAATTAATACTGGGTGTATTTTTTAAAATCAAGGATCAAATCCTGAGCCTTTCAATACATTGAATTATAATATAAACAGATAAAATATTGTTTAACCTGTTTCAACATGTCTGCCTCAGCTGCGCAAACTCCAAATGCGTCGAATGGACTTCTCCCTGGCACTGCTGCTAGTCGTTCCTTTTGATCAAACTTCTCTAAATAAGAACTCATTGCATTTGTAGAGGCATTGCTTACTTTCCTCAGAGTTGGCTGATGATAGAAATTCTCTTCATCCAAGTCGTAAGGGTAGGTTTTAGACAAGGTGATATTACCAATGGGATTAGTACTGATGTCCTGATCAGTCGCGAAAGCATTTGGATCAGACTGGAGCAGCTCTACGTTCCTGACCATGTTAACATCAGGTGATAGCTGAGTATATCGCTGCACTATCTTAAAGCAGTAGGTGCACACTCTCAATTGCCCTGTCAATCAACAAAAATGAATACCAAATCGACACCTTAAAAAAATTAATAATTATTATAGTCTAAAATTTTAACAATTTTTGCCTTTCACTTACACAATTAACTTATATTACAAGTGCTGGTTATTGCTTTCAATATCAGCATCAGTGCTATAATGCACTTACAAACTTCTACTTTGCAAAGCCATGGGAGGCACGGTGGCCTCATGGTTAGAGTACTGGACTCCAGATCGAGTGGTCCGGTATCGGGTCCTGGCTGGGGACATTGTGTTGTGTTCCTGGGCAAGACACTTTACTCTCGCGGTGCCTCTCTCCACCCAGGTGTATAAATTGATACTGGCGAAATGCTGGCGGTAACCCTGCGATGGACAAGCATCCCATCCAGGGGGGAGTAGAAATACTCCTAGTCGCTTCATGCTAATGAAACCGGAGATAAGTGCCGGCCTGATGGGCCTGATGGGCCTTCTGGCTTGTAAGCAGAGACTTTACTTCGCAAATCCAAGAGTCTGTAGATGCAATATAACAATGCCATGAATCAAGGCTGCTGCCTAAGAAAATTTCCTGGGAGCCCTTCGGGCTTCCAACATTAACAGTTAGTAGCCCAAGTCATTTTTTCAAGAGCCCAGAATTAATTAATCCCAGCTGGGATCAAATTTACAGGAAAGTGAGGATGAATCAAGTAAGGTTAGGCTACTTGTTCAGAAATTTGGTTGCCCGCACTCGCAAATAAAGCCCCCAGGCAACTGAATGACCATTAGGCAGCAGCCTTGCACGGATATCATCACCATCTGTCATCAGCCATTAGACTATGGGAAAAATACAAAATAATTATTGCTGGAAAGATTCCATTCTTTTTATTTAGGGTCTCACTAAACTATATCTTGTATCTTACCTGTGTACCCCATGAGCAAACCAGGGATTTCCAAGTAGCAACAACTGTAGCAAAATATTTGTCCACAAAGACGACAGTGGTGTCTGCGACGGAAGGTGTTAAACTTTTCTCCACATTCGTAACACTCCTTGCAATTCTCATCTGGCATCCAGTACTGCTTGAAATTGCTTTCCTTGTACTCTTGACGGAGCTAATTAAAAATAATAAATAACAAGAAATGCCAACAGATGCCAGTACTATTTATTTGGCTATTTATTAAGACAAATCCACTTTCTGGAATACTGTAATACTGTAAATACTGTAATACTGTAAAAATTATCTGCCTAAAATGTTATCGATCCTTTGAACACAGTTTCTTTTTCTTGAGACATTTAGAGGTATTTGTATGAGCATGAAGTCATTGAAACAATTATTAAAAATGGGATAGGAACTTTGATTATGTGAAATATACTCATAGTGGGGCATTTGAATGGCCATTTGACACAGCAGGTACAAAACACAGTTCTCAGGTCACAGGTCTCTGTTTTATCAATTCAGAAACAAACCTAAACAATCATTAAAGCTTAAACCTTAGGCCTAATTGGATCTAAACAAGAGTTTTTAGGCCTAAGGATAGTTTTCTCACCCAAGGTCTTGGCCCCTAGTACTCAGAGATCATATGTTTCAGGTCAGAGAAAGTTTTATGGCCATCTGAACGGCCATTTGACGCGGCAGGTACAAAACACAGTTCTCAGGTCACAGGTCTCTGTTTTACCAATTCAGAAACAACCTAAACATTCATTAATAAAAAAGCTAACCTTAGGCCTAAGTAGACCTAAACAAGAGTTTTAATGCCTAAGGTTAGCTCTAATGAATGTTTACATTTGTTTCTGTATTGGTAAAACAGAGACCTGTGACCTGAGAACTGTGTTTTGTGCGTGCCTCCATTTGACACTGGAGCAAGGGGAGTTTGAAAGTCCAAAATGCTTGGGCAGGGAAATTGAGACAACCAACCAGTTGGCTTAGTTGGTAGAGCAATAATTAGCTTACCACGAAGAAGGTTGTAGGTCTCTTCATAAAATAACTGAAGAGAACTTAGTGCTTCCTCTTTGATTACATTTGCAAATGGTTACTGTGACTTTAAAATCTTCCCAGATAAGGAAAATAAACTGGCAAAAACAACATGTTAGCTTAAATCACCAAAATAATATAAAATAGTTGTCCAATTACAATAGCAAACAATGGTTTGTGCTAAACCATTTCAGGACTCCATCTCACAATCAAAAGTTTTGTGTGTGTTTTTGGTAAGGGGGAGGGGGGTTAAGAACCCAATACTATTTGAAAAGAGGAGAGCACATGATTCCCATGCATTGTTGTGGTTGGGCCTTTACAGGGCACATTTAAAGTGGAGGCTCTGTTGTGGAAGGCCTGGCTAACACAGTATTAAGTAAATTGACTTAACTGATTAGAGTGTAATGTGAAGTGCTTGTTTTCTACCCCATATGAACCATGTGAGCGTTAGCCCTACTAATAGAAAAGGGCCCACACAAGGACAGAGAAAAACTCTGACCAGGGTGGGAATTGAACCCACGACCTCCGGGTTAGATCACCGCTGCTCTACCGACTGAGCCACAAGGTCAGACGGAAGAAGGTCGTGCTTCACGACTAACGTTTGCAAAAACTTACTCCTTCCTGGCACTTGTACATGTTCATTGCCATGTCTTTAACATCGTCAATTCCCACGGCCTGCTCCCGTCTGACCTTGTAGCTCTGACAGTCGGTAGAGCAGCGGTCATCTAACCCGAAGGTCGCAGGTTCAATTCCCACCCTGGTCAGAGTTTTTCTCTGTCCTTGTGTGGGCCCATTTCCATTAGTAGGGCTAACGTTCACATGGTTCATATGGGGTAGAAAACAAGCACTTCACATTACACTCTAATCAGTTAAGTCTGTTGATTAAGTAAATTGGTTTTCTCACTTGTCCTCTACCACCCGCGGCTGCATCCAAGCGACCAAGAACAGCATGCACATTTCGAGAACCAGCAGAGGAAGGGTGTCTTATTCTACTACCGACAACCGCGCTGGAGTGATAACTGGCCTTGCGTCCTACAAGTGGTGAAGACGACCAAGGACGTTGAAGATCAGGATTTCTCGTTGATGAAATTGACGTTCGCTTCTGGAGCTGCGGAGAGTTTCGAGGAATGACAAGTGAATTAAATGATGCTTGTTTCTTTGAGCTGTCGACCTTAACCGCCACTCGTGCTTCAGGTCTCTTTCTTTGAAAAAATCGCGCCAGGGAAAAGGTAGATGTAGTCGTTTCTGGACTAAGTGGACGAAACGATGTCAACCTGACATTATCCTCGGAATCAGCCATTCTTGCCTTTCAAGGCAGTCCGTTCCAAGACACCATACAAAGTTTTGCTATCGTTTTCTCAGGCATTTTCGAAGAAAAAGTTAACTTTCTTCTATTTTGACGAAATATATACATTTATGACACTCATTTCCTTTGAAAACATCTCTTTATGAGTCTGCAGTCATGACGTACGTTGTATGGTGGGTACTTGATATATGAAGATTTTTACGTACTGTACCCGATCGATTTGGCAAAATGGCGACAAGCGTGGAGGAAATAAATCACATCCGAGAAAGTCTAGCATTGCAGATCTCGGAGGTGGAAATGCTTCGATCTATGTATCCCACAGAAGATGAGTTTAAAGTGGATGAGCAAGTTCTCGCAGACATACAAGAATTTTGTTCAGGAAGAACAAATTTGGAGCCAAATGGTCTTAATTTTTCACTAACGATAAGCTTATTACATGGTGAATTCGGTGACGGAAATCGTGACCGAGAAAACATGATAGAAGTGTCGTTTTACTTTCCTCAGGAATACCCTAACAGTAAACCAGAGTTGTTTGCTAGATCACAGGTTGTAAACAGAGAGGCCCAGAGGGAATTAAACGATAAATTGAATTCACACTTATCATCTCTTGAAAGAGGTGAGCTCTGTACTTTGTCTGTCATTCAGTGGGTTCAAGAAAATGGAGGAATTTATATCAGAAGAAGTCAAGACGACAAATTAACTACGGCAGAGTGTAAACTACGGGAAAATGATCACAAAACTAAAAAAAATGGAACTTTCCTGAGAATGTGGTTGTACATGCATCATATTTACAGTAAAACAAAGAGAAAAGATATTTTACAATGGGCGTGCGATTATGACCTTACTGGTTTTTGTCTCCCAGGTAAACCAGGGGTTGTTTGTTTGGAAGGCAATGAGATAAATGTCGAGGAATATTTCAGCCGTTTGCGTCGACTAAATTGGAAGAAAATTACATGTAGACACAGAGAGAAAGGAGATGAGAACTTGAGCATTGATGATCAAAGAAAATTTTCGGGATTTGATGAACTATTTTTCGAAGTTCATGGGACAAGAGAGAATCACATGGATATGGGCCAGTTTCTTCATTATTTGGAACAGCATAACTTGGGTGATATCTTTCAGATTTTATTTGGAATAGAAGGGAAATCTTCTCTAAATAGTTGAAGGCATTTTTCTTTTTCAAGAAGGTTTTCCGTATTTTTTGGTAATCATGTGAGTCTCTAGAGATTCTTTTATGAGTGAGGCACAGAAACTTAGTTGTATCAAATGAATCTGTAAAAGTAATAACCTCTTACTAAAGGTGCTGTTACACTGTAAACTGTTTCGTGCAACTTGTCCCGCCACCATATCGCAAAAACATTGCAAGACAAGTTGCACGGACATTTCATGTGTAACAGTGCCTTAAACGAGCACAAAGACTGTACTGGGGAATATTGGCCCGAGATTGTGGCAGTATGGGCCTTGCTGTGCTCGGTCCGTACAAAAACGACCAAGGGCCAATATTCCCCAATACGGTCCCAAACAAGTGAGGTTAGTAAGTTGTTTATTTTAAGGCATCATTTCTGTGAATGATAGGACACTTCTCTGCTTGGTGAATGTTCGTAACCCTTTGTCTTCCATCAGCAAACTTTGGACGGTAACCTTTTACATGTAAAACTAAATTCCACTTGCTATAATTATTATTGTACTGTTGTGATCAAAAAAATTAATTTCTGCTTTTCAAAAAGTTTTTTTGTTTCGCTCAACTTTAATTTCCCAGGAGAGAAAAATTATGGAAACGGACTGTTTCCATGGTAATGGTTCATACTGTAAAATCTAGACCAAAAGCCATCCAATTAGAGGACTCCATTTAGCCTGAGAATAGCTTGCCATATAATAAATAAAAGTACAGTGGTGAGTTTACTTCAATCAGCTCATTTCATCAAACCAATTTTCCTTGTTTACAGCACGGTTTGATCCATGTCACTGTTCATTGGAGTAACCGGCTCCATCTTTTGTCCAGAATATGATCACACAGTGATGATAAATAAAGTCACTGAAGGTCAGTTGTTTCCAACATATACTGTACCTGCTGACTTACTATTGAGGGCATTTATTTTTTCTCATTGCATGAGCAGGCAGAATTCTGCAAATCCTGCAATCTGATTGGCTCTGGAGGAGGGCAGAATTTTTCTACCTTGCTGGGCAAAATCCTAGCCCTTGTTGCGCGAGCTTGTGTAATGACCTAAAATTTCCCTTTTTTGACACAGAATCCGTTTGCATACAGAAGTAAGTGTTTCAGAACAGATTTTTATTAGACAAGAGGTGTGGAAATAGAAGTCAAACAAAAATATTTCTGTTTGAAACGTTCAGTTTGTAAGTCGCTTACTGCATTTGCTATCAAGCGCAGTGGGAGTCAACAATTCAAAAAGTGATTTCAGAGAGGAAGAGAGAGAGTGAGGAAAAAAAAAGAAGTTATTTAACAGCTAAGGGTTAGTCCGTATAATGAAAAACTTTGACCTCAGTCTTGAAAAAGTTGCCCTCGGCCTGCGGCCTCGGGGGCTCAGGTCACATTCCACACGTCACTCATTGCAGGTCATTGTTTTACCTTTTTGAAAGTACGGGTAACTCTAACCCTCAACTTGGCTATCCCTAGGCCTAAGGTTGGTATTTAGGCCTAGGGTTAGCCAAATTGAGGGTTTTGCGTTACTTTCAAAAAGGCAAAACAATGACCTGCAACGAGTGACCTGTGGAATGTGACCTGTGTTTTAGACCTGCCGCAGCAAATGAGGAGGAAGTGATGTGATGCTTTACTGTCATGTGCACTTGATAAGTGTTGCTTGGGTAGAATAGCTGTTCCATGTGAAATAGAAATCCTTTTTTTTTTTTTAGAAAAACCCTTTCTCCCACTTCCTACTTTTGTGTGTGTGTGTGGAAAAGATCTCACCCACCCGAAAGAGGTCTACCCACAGTTTTCTATACCTTCCCAGAATGGAGTAGCAAAGAGTCAAGTCAATCCCAAAAATGGCAGCTTCTGCGGGTCCTGGAACACAAATTACATAAAAGAAAAGAAGCAAAGACAGAAAGCAAAATAACTCCAAATAAAGACTAATCCCAAGTGACCAAAAACACAATGCTTTCCGGTTCCTGCAGAAAGACCCCCAAAAATAGACCAAATTGAAATTGACTAGAAATTGACTAAGTCAATGTTGTACCCAATTCAAACACTTTGGGAATGAACCGTTTTCTTCCAGGCATTTCCATATAATTTAAATGTGAATGCTACATTATAATGCAAATACAATACACAAAGAATCTTAACCCCGGGAGATTTGAATTGGGTACAACATCGAGTTAGCCGTTTTTGTGAGGCCCTGACATTGTAACATGGCCCAAAAAGTAGTGACAGCACATAAAATGAAATATGAGATTTTACTGCCCTCACTAAAATACGCGTATACGGTTAATGGAACGTGACCATACTAAAATGAGCTATTCATGTCGCGTTAGTTATCTTCGTGTTCTTTGTAGTCCGTCGCCAATACGTCTGTTGTCTCGTTCTATTTTGCCTTGCGTTATGCGTTAAAAGCTAACTATGTTGATACCAAGGAACAGTGACATTAATCAGACAAAAGGCATCCTTTTCCATCAAAATTCCGACAGTGACGTCAAGGCCGAGAATGAGCCGATTATTAAACCCCGACACGAGTGATTTTAAAATTCAGACAAGCGACACGGGACCCCCCTCCCCCCCACCTTGTCAGGGCCTCTTTTGTCCATTTGAAAATTACTGTTGCGTGACAAGGACGCGAGGAGGTTGAGTACTAGTTGTCGATTGCTCTTTCCGACAAGCGACAGCTTCGGCTGGAAGGACGTTCACAGATCGGTTATACCTACTTGCAGTTTGTTTAAAATTTACTGGAGTGACAAACAGGTACGCTATTGTTATTTTCTTCTTTCATATTGTCCCAACAAATCACAACGAACCTCTGAGCAGATCGGATTCGAAAGCGACGATATCGAAGTATATTCGAGCGAACTCTAACCCGAAAGCAAAATTTCCTGGGAGCGTTATTCACTTCACCTACAGGAATGCGTTGTGATCTTAGTTTTTAATTCTTTGCTACTAAAGTAGTTATGCCTTGGTGTAATTTGCTTACATTGTTTCTTTTGTTTTCCCTAAACTTGTGTTCGATACTAAATATTAAGGATAATTTAGTAAGATTTCCGCTGAAGCTCTCGTCGCTGTTCTTGCCTTCCAAATTATGTCAGCATGATTTTGTTCTCTGTGGGCGGAATTCAACAATTAACTTTTTCGCGCAACAATTCAGCATACCAAAATTTCACGGGTCAAATAATTTTTCGAAGAACCTTGATAAGTCGTAAAACCAAATTTATTTTATTTTTCTAAAACAAACAGTCTCGCTCTTTTACATGCTTTTCTTTATACAAGTAGTTTTAGTCTATGCTTGTATCATAACGCCAGCTATCAGTTTATTTTCATAACACCAAATAATCTCAAGGAGAATATCAAAAGGCCGACATCTCGTAAACGATTTTTTTTAACTGGCTGCATGGTTTGCATAATCTCGTTTTGCAACAATTATATTGTTTATTTTGGACAGACATCCTCTCAATTAAATCGATTTAAATTTAAAATTTATAAACATTTGTTCGATCGATGTGATGAAATGAACCCATCAAAGATGAAAGTAAATGGCTTATATACTTAACTTTTTTCTGTGTATTAAACTTCCTTTGAAAAGTAATATTTATTAAAACTTGTTGTGGTAAGAATGCACCGAGTTCCGTTTCAAAACAGAGACAATATGTTACGACATGTGATTGTAATTTCCTCTACGTTGACTTCGATGTAAGTAAAATCCCCCGAGTTGTTGCTTAGTTATTTCCGTCCAGCAAATAATCTTATAAGAATCAAATTGCAACAGCAACAAATTATTTATTATCTAGCACGGGAATTTTCATTTATCTCCCATTTGCTGAGTTTATACAGTAACTGTCAGACCATGTTAAACCACGTGATTTCTTGCTTTCATTTCCAATAATATTAACACGGCAATTTACAACATCTTTGTATTAAGTTTACCCTGTGTTAAAGAATACCACTTGTGGCTCTCAAAAAGCCACTTATTTGCTTATGAATGGCATGTATTGTTCTATTCCTTGTTCTTGAAAGAGCAGAAGGTAGTACTGGTAGTTGCCAGGTATTCAGTAGCTTTTGTTGGAATGGTTAGATTTCAGAATTAGATCTACAGACTCAAAATGAAGGAATCACTTCAGAGCATGCCAAGAGAAACTTATGCAGCATTCCATAGTTTACAATGAAGTATTATTTCTCCTGTAATGGTTTAGTCTTATTTTCAAGGGTCTTCACAGCAGGCTTCACAATGTCAGCTGTTCATGGTCCAAGCCCTGGTGCACAAATTGTGAAAGTAGGCTGGGTCCAAAAGAGAGGTACTGTATTGATTTGTGATCTTAGAGGGGCTATTTTCAGGGAAAATCTTTAGTTAATCAGGAGTTTAAAACTCGAAAATGGTAATGTGGAATTCCTTTACTGATAAAATCATCGTTACATCACAAACAAGATGATTCTGAACCAAAACGACCTTTATTGAGGCTATTTGCTATAAACTTGAAAAATATCGGGCTGACTTTTGTCAAGATTACCCAAATGCAGTCCGTTTCAATCTTGTCCATTGGTGTCCATCCATGCTTTTCTTTCCTTTTGCTGTATTTCTTTTATGTTGTTCAACAGTTTTAAGTGGTTATTGCAAGGTTTCATTCTACTGTACTTTTTGGGCATTTTAGGTGTCATGAAATTACATCATTGTGTGACATAGCCCCTTTATTTACAGTAAAAGATGTAACATGGCAATTGGCCCAGTGACACCTCAAATGCCCCAGAATGCATTGTGATAATGTTGGTAATGATAGACACCTGTCAGTCTTTCTGACCTCAAAGTTTTACTGTACATGAAATTGATTTAAATCTCACCCATAGGGGAGTACATCAGGACGTGGAGATCAAGATATTTTCAGCTTTGGAGTGATGGCAGTTTCATTGGATACAAGGAAGTTCCTAAATCAAGAGAGACAGAACCTCTTAATAACTTCTCAGTTTCCAGTAAGTACTGGTAAATGGATTATCAACACTTTGCTTGGCCTTGTGCAATATTGGAGATAACTGAAGTAGTCCAGAATTTTTTATTTTTTTAAATATCTTGGTGTATATGTTGCCGGTAAAACCCGTTCTCAGGTTGAATCCGTTTTAACCTAGGTTAAATTGGTGATCCTCATTTTACCTACATGTAGGTTGAATAACACACTTAGATGAATTGAAGAAACTTTTTTTAGAGCTTGAATTAGGTTAGGTCAGGTTAGGATTTCTTATGGTTATTATACATGGATAGCAATTTACTTGTTATACAGAAGTAAATAATTAAAAGAACTGTGTTTGGTTGAGCATGTTCGTCGCTGTAGTGTAGTGGTGTCAGGGATGGCACTAGGATTTTTCAATCTGAGTCCTGGGACCCGCATGCTCGGCCAAATTGGGGTCCCAAGCATTTTTTGGGGGTCCCAAAATCTTGGTGACCCTCTGCGAGAAAAAGAGTACAGTGTATGTTTTAAATTATGAGGAAAAGAGAGTAACCAACTTGGAATTAATATTGACGCATATGCATAGGACCGGCCGACAAAGGCTTTTTCTAAAGCCGTTACATTCATTCCTGGACAGAACTCTGTTAATGAAAGAGCACCCTTTCCAAGGGTTTACGCATCACTGGTTTCCTCCCTTAGGAGCAACGAACAGTGACGTCTTTTGCTATATGTTTGCATTCAGTGACTTGCAGAGTACATTCCTCTGAAGAAGACCGCAGAAGGCGGTCGAAAATTTAGTTGTAACCTTTTTAGATGTTTTAAACCCCATTTCTTAGAACTTCAATTATGATCACAGATCGCTCCAACAGTTTTACAGACAACAGAATATACTGACAAATCAAAGCAAGTTGTGTGAGTTATTTAAGTCGGTGCCTTGCGTCCTGGGACGCATTAAAATTTCGACGATGCATTTTTTGGATTTTATTTGCGTAAAAATGCACGATTTCTGCATTAACGCAATCCCTGGGTGTTAAGATTTGGAGGGTCAGAGTTCGAGAACTTGTAAGTACATAGTACAGTTCTTTGTTCCCTTACTATGTTGTAATGTTGAGACTGTTCAAAGGGCTAAGTGTATGAATACAGAAACCGATAAGATGATACGAAACATTAAGAAGATGTTGTATTGAGATGAGTAAGACAGAGTTTGACGGAAGGTAAAGGTGTTTTCAACGCTTTTATATGGGGTTGATTAGGTAGAGTGCGTATTCAACCTACTAGGTAAAATGAGGATCACCAATTACAGATTCAACCTGAGAACGGATTTTACCTGCAACATATATACCGGTAGCTTAGGTGTATTTAGCACTTTACAATGTATAAGGGTTAATTCATTAGGTGTTCATTCAAGTACATTACACAGACCTCTATGTGATATTGTTCTTTTGTTGACAGAATGTCAGATAATGAGAACAGAAAAGCCAAAGTCAAATTCATTTATAATAAGGTACTGTGCCAGTTTCTTCATTTTTTTGTTTTTTTTTTTTCAGCTCGATCTGTAAGTCCATTTAAAGTGGACGTACTATCATCAAAAAATCAAATCTTATTTTCCTTTGGTTTTCAAAACTATGTTAACTCAACACTAAGTGACCAAAGTCTTAAGCCTTCATTTCAAAAAGACACCTGTCTATTTTAACAGGAATTTTCCTATGTAAATGGTCCGCCATTACTAACTTTAAAATCTTGAGAGAGCTGGATTGAGGAGAAAATAACATCAAAGAGTCTAGTTTAAGGATGCAATGTGTTTGTACGCAACTGAATTAATATGCAGCACAGGAGTTTCTGGCTTTCAGATTGTTAAACTTGCGTTTTGCATACATAGTAAATTGCATTTACACAATGAAATTGTAAGCTATTGAGCACTTGAATGACATCACGTTTTCCTAGATCCAACCCTCTGAGGTCCAGTCAGTCAGTTTTGAATGTGAGTAATGGGGAGCAGTGATGGCGCAGTGGTGAGAGCACTCGCCTCCTGCCATTGTGGCCCAGGTTTGATTCCCAGACCCGACGTCATAAGTGGGTTGAGTTTGTGTTGGTTCTCTTCTCTGCTTCGAGGGTTTTTTCTCCGGGTTCTCTGGTTTTCCCCCCTCAGCAAAAACCAATATACAGCTGATTCCAGCTGGCTGTAAGCTGTGGTCCAAGGTCACACATGGACCGTAAAGCGTGGCTGCCAGAGGCGCCTTTGTATGCTTTCAGTTCAACCTTGTTGAGGTGTGTTGTTGCTGTACTTGCGACGACGATTAGCGGCGACAATTATTATTATTATTATTATTATTATTATTATTATTATTATTATTATTATTATTATTATTATTATTATTATTACTGTGAAATCCAAAACTTACATGTACACTCAAAGAAAACAACCTTTGGATAAAAATCAAAGCTCAAATTTTTGCCAGGCAGGTGTTAAGCAAACACACTTTCAAAATCTGAAGAAAAAAAGGAAGTGATTTTTTGATCATAGCGCCACTAACATTTCTTTCAATTTTTTTCTTTTACAGTCACTGTAAGTGCCAGTAAATTTTTTTTTTTTTTAATGTGAAGTGTGATTGTATGTGAAGGCTAGTGTGTGTGGTTGAGTAATGTTTCAGCTCTAGTAATAATAATTATCATTTTCAGATTGTCATAAGCTGCTAAATGCTGTTTCAACCATTTATTAGTGACTGAATAGATTTTGTGGTCTTGGGCTGAACCATGCCTGGATTACTTCTCAAAAAATGGCTGGGTGCTTGAAAACTCCTTGAAAATGATTTTCAACAGGAAGACTCCTTGAACTAGAAGAAGTATTCATGGCATTTAATTGAAAAGTCCTTGATTATGTCATGTTGCAGAAAACTGGTGTAAGAGCACCTCTGCTGCTACTGTTATTGATGGAAGCATCACTAAATACATGTATAATTATCTGTTACTCTTTATGATGTTTAAATCTACAGATGTTGGCAGTGGACAACATTAATAGAGAGAACATTTCATTTAGACAACACTGCTGAAAGGTAAATGCTTTTGATTCAACTACAAAATTAGTAAGATGGGTGTAGAATCTTTGATGTAAAATACCAGTAATTGTGGGATTTTATTGAAATTATGGTGTTCTCCTGTTTCTAACAGTGCCTCCTTTGAGCAAGGTACCATTGTCTCTCCTTTTTTCCATGTGGAAAAAAACCAATAATCTTATGCAAGTACCTGTATGTATTGGACTCTCATATTTGACATAAGCATTCCTTTTAAGAAGATCGTTTGTACTGTTCTTCACTTAATGCGGGCTGTATGCACCTGTGAGAAACCATCATCACTTCCAACTCATTTCATGGCAATTGTCCTTTCATGAAGTAGGTGTTCTTACAAGACCACTTCACTTGTAATGGACTTCCAGCTTTTTGTTGTGTATCCTGTAAATGACTAATAGAAGTCAGTTCATGCTGGGTTCCTTGTAACACTCTGATTTCAATCAAAAAAGATGACTTGCAATAAACCAAGTTACCTCTTTCTGAGTGTTCTTGGATGGACTACTTCCTTTAGCAATGACTATGTGTCAGCTGTCCTTCAGCACAACTCTGTGCAAATTTGACTTTCCCAAATGATGCAAATGTAAATCATAAAGGATGGTTTTCACTTGTGTCTTCTTGGATAATTTTTTTGAACGCAAGAGATTCCATGCAGACTTTATTCCAAGAGGATAATTTTTATGCACTGAAGTGCCTGTCCTGAAGTTATTTGTTGTTTCGTTTCAGGTCCCTTTACCTTGAGTTTATAGTAATAATTTTAGAGTCGCATAATACAGCGCCATGTATTGTTATTGTGATTGCACAACTCTTAATAATTGCTTTAGGAGTGCTTCTCTATACTTGTTGAGTATCAACATGATGTTTTGTGTGTGCCGGTGTTCAACTGATATGATAAACACACTGATTTTGCAGGGAGGAGTGGATTGCGGCCATTCAACAAGTTGCTGATACCCTGAAAACAAATGAAAACGAGGATTCTGATGAAATTACTACCATAACAAGTCAAAAAATGGTTTGTTGATCAATTGTATATTGTATATTATGTTTGAACATTAGAGAAAGGAGTTTGTTTCTTTGGTTTTATCAATGCCACCCAGTTCTCAAAGATTTTGGAGGGGTACAGTAAGGTTTAAGGTTTCTGTCTAGATCTTTGTTTATTGAAACAAATTAAAAACATGATATTAAACAAGTTGATAAAGGTACTGTAAATTGATACCATTTGATATCAATGTTTAGAAATAAATTTTTGGTTTGCTGAATTTAGTACAAAGTGTGTTACATTATTAACTTTGTCTCAGAATATTAGAGTATGCCATTTTTCTTTCTTTAGGTTTTCGTTCCATCTTTCAGTGCCATTAACCAAACATATATTTTATTATTTTAGACTCTTGATGACTTTCATTTACTGAAAGTTCTTGGTAAAGGGACATTTGGAAAGGTGATTTTGGCAAAGAATAAGAATACTGATGAAGTTGTAGCACTGAAGATTTTAAAGAAATCAGTCATACTTGCTAAGGTCAGTGTGTAATGATAGAAAAATCCTGTTATTGTGGCAGTAATAAACCTCTTTGTGGAATTGTTGAAGTGAAGCTTAGCTACATGTAATTGTTAACCAAGAAATTGTTAGCGGTTGCAAGATACTCTACGTGTACATACAGGACAGTGTTACATGTACTTTAGTCTTAGACCTTAATTTTGTGGTCATTAACATACCCTGCAATGACTTAAGGCAAGGCTCTTGGTGACCTTGTTATACAGACTGATGTGCATTTAGTGCTTTTGCAGAGGGCATTAAGGACGGTGCCTACTATTGTTATTGCGCATACGTTCTGCGCATCTCGAGATACTCGGATTTCCAATGGGTAGTGCTTATTAATACAGGGATATTTTTGTGCGGTTCAAAACTATGCGGAGAAAGTAGAACTTAACAAGTGATCTTTGAATCCAAAAAGAAAATGGGGGGTAACCACGCATTTTTCAGAGATAATTTAGCTTCACTTTGGAAAAGAACACCGTACATTGATTTGTATTTTATAGCTTTTTACAAATGTTGTCAATTAATTATCTTAGAAAAATGCGTGGTTACCTTGAATTTTCTTTTTGGATTTCGATAACACTTGTTCAGATCTGCTTTGCCTGCATATTCAGTAAACCGTGCAAAAATACCTCTGAATTAGTAGGCACCATCCTTAATTTTCTCACAAAATAAATTTAGGTTAGCTTTTCTAGTGTTTGCAAAGACCATATAATAATTATTACATTGTATATCTGGTAGAGGAAATAAAGAAGTTTAACTGTAAAAATGCCTGGTTATTAGCATGTCCTGGTCTTTATACTAAATGTCAAATGGTCACAAATTAATATAAAGTAATAATTGTTAGTTTCTTGTTAATGGATTCCTTCAGGAAGAAGTTGAACACACGTTAACTGAAAACCGAGTTTTGAAGACGATGGTACATCCTTTTCTCACAGTAAGTTAAAGCTATTACATGTGTTTTTAGTACAAGTGTAACTACACGTACATGTACATATGCAGAGTTTTCACATAGATGCACATGCATTTGAGTATTCGCTTGAGGTTTGGAGAACAAAATCTTTTTTGGTGCACATTCTCATCAATTAATACTCATTATTATAGTTGTTCAGGCTAATATCTGTCGCGTCAAGCATCTGCATGGCATATAATAAAGGTGAAAAAAACTTGTTCTTTATTGCTCAATAATGACAGTTATGAAATTCATCATCCATTTCTAGAGGGACAGTTCACAAAACGTAAAATTAATGTTATTTTAGTAGATTCTAATGCTAAAAAGTTCGGCTTCTAATCTGAACTGTAATATCGGTGTTAAAAAAGTAGCAGTATTAGAAGAACTTCTAGAAGCAAACCACTTGGAGACTGAACAAACCTTTTCACATTTTAGCATCAATCCCTTGGATCACATTGGTGGACAAGAATCAATTTGTGGGGATCAATATTGGGGACCAATTCTTGTCTCACCACTGCGCAGACCCTGTTTCCCGAACATGTGCTGACATTTTTCTGTTTTACAAATTGATGTACTTCTCATTTGTTACACAGGCATTACGGTGCTCTTTTCAAACAAAAGAGAGATTAGTGTTTGTAATGGAATATGTCAACGGTGGTGAGGTGAGTGAATTTTTGGACTAAACATTTACATCCTTTAATCTGGCGGCATGACTATTCTGGGGGTAGGCGGTAAAGGGAACCATAGCTGAAACAACTTAGACCTTTTCAAAAATGCTAAGCTTAGGCCTAAACATCATCTAAAGCGCAGTAAAGGTTAAGGTTAGCATTTTTGTAAAGGTTTGTGTTGTTTCGACTATGATAGCCTTCCCCCCCTTATCTCCACCCCTACCCTCACCCCTCATGCCCTACCCTTCCCACCCCCGGAATAGTCATGCCGTTAACCTGTTTCTGTGTACTACTTTCAAATGTAAAAGTAACGTCTGTTTACGAGCCAAGTGGCCCATCAGAGCCGGAGCTTATCCTGGTTTCTGTGGCATGAAGCGACTAGGAGTATTTTTTTTATTCCCCCCTGGATGGTTTGCCAGTCCATCACAGAGTTACCCGCAGCATTTTGCCGGTACCCATTTATACACCTGGGTGGAGAGAGGCACCGTGAGAGTAAAGTGTCTTGTCCAAGAACACAACATAATGTCCCCAGCCAGGACCCGAACCAGGACCACTTGATCCAGAGTCAAGCACACTGACCATGAGGCCACTGCGACTCCCACTTTGTAAACGTATGCGTCTTTTTTCTTCTGTGTTGTACAGTTTTGCAAGATATTAACTCCAGGTTTTCTCTTTATTAGCTGTTTTTCCACTTGTCTAAAGAACGTGTTTTCTCAGAAGACAGATCAAGGTTCTACTCTTCTGAAATTGTGTTGGCTGTGAAATACCTTCATGAGAAGAAGGTGGTTTACAGGGATCTCAAGGTGATGTCTCATTGTTGTGAGGTGGACTGAAAAACTTGGTGCAGTGCTGCAACATTTTATAAGTACTGATTACTCAGACTCAGGTTGGACATGTTGGCCAATGCAACAATGTCTTTACTCCCACTCATTCATGGATCCAATGCGGTTTAAGTCTTTTAACACCAAGCAATAATGTTTGAATTGAGGAACAATATTCTTTGTTATATAGCTGAATTTTTTCCCCAACAGCACGTGCTCTCATTGGTTACTTCAAGGCCACATGACAGCTAACAATAAAACTGTTTCCCGCCAAAAGTCTCTGAGCGGGCAACAGTGCAAAATCTAGGACGTCAGAGGGTAACAGTGCACTGTTACCCACGAATGTTGACGGACGACCGCCGTTGCTGTTGCCGTTGCACGTTTTTCTTTTTGCGCTATGGAACAAATCACTTAATGACTGGTCCTTTCGGGAAACAGTTAACTTTGTGTCCCTTAAATTTCATGTTTCCTTCGGGCCCAGTCATTAAGCCGCAGATAAGCCGCACCCTGAATTTAGCAGCTCAAATTAAATTTTTAGAAAAAAGTGTTTTGAAAGAAAT
>OX421458.1:26174017-26201517 GCA_949126865.1 Montipora capitata | reverse complement strand
ATTATTATTATTATTATTATTGTTGTTGTGTCAGGCAAATTGTGAAAATATTATTTTTGTAATGCTTGCTGCAGGCTTGGTGGAAGTCCTGATGATGCAAAGGAAGTCATGAATCATCAATTCTTTCACACAATTAATTGGGATGATATCTTTCATAAAAGGGTAAGAAACATTATAATCTCAAGTCTTTTGGATTAACCTGTTTATTTTGGAAAAAAATTCTGCAAGATTTTGTCGACAGAGAGAGTTTGTGCTAAATCTTCTAATTGCATTGTTAGGTTTGATAAAGCTTCTACATTTAACATGTATGTGCTCATGAT
Organism: Montipora capitata; assembly: GCA_949126865.1. Classification (NCBI taxonomy): domain Eukaryota; kingdom Metazoa; phylum Cnidaria; class Anthozoa; order Scleractinia; family Acroporidae; genus Montipora; species Montipora capitata. The sequence goes on along the minus strand of OX421458.1, from coordinate 26,201,197 downwards.
ATTAAGTTTAACCACTTGATCCTTGGGAGTGAGGCGTAACAGATTTCACTTGTCTAACGCCAGATAATTTTACTTGTCAACGGGGGTATCTTAGGGCGTTTGAAGTTTATGGGAGTAGAAATTGCATTTACATTAATTTAGTGTTCATTACTTTGCAGATAAAGCCTCCTTTTAAACCAGTGGTCAAGTCTGAAACAGATGTGTCCAACTTTGATGAAGACTTCACCAATGAGCCAGTTGATTTATCGCCACCAGAAGGTAAGTATTATTATTGTTCTTGTGTGAGATTCTCACACTGACTGTCCTCTTAGGCCAATTTCAAGCAAAAAAGAAATATTAATTTAAAACAGTTTTTACGGTTGATCCGTGTTTATTTTTTTTATATCTTGCCAAGAATGCTGAAAGTAGCATTTCAGAGCTTCAAGATTTCCAAATTTTTTGGCGGAGAATTCCCCCAGAACACCCTACAATTTAGTGTCTCCGGCGCTTGCTTGTTAGCTCCCCTCCCTCCCTTCCCGCCCCTCCCCCAATGCAAAATTTGTTCCGCCGTCCCTGGGTCAACTGGTGAGGGCAGGTTCATTTGCAAAGCTTGTAAGTTCTTGGTCTTAGAAATAAAAATAGAAGTGAATTGGCTTAGGGTAGTTAATTTTCATGTAAATTGGCCATTCCAAAACTACCATTTTATTAACTTATCAACATTAATCATGTCTCTTTAAAAATCTGTTTTTTAGGCACCCTGACTGAAATTGCTGAGGAAGATGAAGCAAATTTCCAACAATTTTCTTGAGGACAAATTAATACAAGTTAACTAGGTTCTCTTGAAAAATAAAAAAACCTCTTTAGCATTACAACGATAATTAGGCTGTAAGGTTTGGTGGCAAAACATTTGGCTTCCAAGACTGGGTAGGTAAAAAATATCACCAAACTGTCAGTTTACTTTGTTAAGTATTTTTTCTGGGAGCCTGTTTTGTTGCTGTATCTTAAATCTTTTGCACATTAGTTGGAAAATTGACTGCAACAAGGTTTAATTTCAGTCCAATCTCACAGTGAATGGTAAAGAGTAAAAGCTGTTACAGGAAACTATTGCTCAGTGGCCTTCATTAAAAGGATGACTCTTCGTAAAATCAATACTCAGAACCACTGAGTTTTGCTCGTGGAATCTCTGTATCGGGAAATGGGAAAGTGCTGCACAGTACATATAGCTTTTATTTCAATGGTCACACTTGCATCCATAGATTCAAAAGTTGAAATCAATATGTATTGAGAAATCAATGGATTCATGACTTGTGATAAACTGCTATAATTTGCACTTTCATAATAAAAAGAATAAAGTTGTGGGTATTTACACAACATCCATTCGCTTCTGTGCAAGCTTGCACAAGTCATTCCCTGGGTTGGTTAGATTATTTTGATATTTAATTGTTTTAGCCTCATCCCAAAGGTCTACTTTTTTAAAACCACCAAAACAACAAATCACAGAACATAATGTTTACAATACTAAAATTTTTCAAATGAAAGAGGTTATATCCGAAAAGACAAAAAGAACTTCAAAGTACTTGTTTTGGCTTTCAAATTTCCTGGGCGCCGCCATCTTGAATAATTGTGACGTGTCGTGGTTGCCCTATTGTTCCAGAACAAATGCTCTTTGTGTCAGAACACGACACAACACGTCACAATTATTATTCAAGATGGCAGCGACCGGGGAATTTGAAAGCGAAAAACAAGCTTTTTTGAAATTCATTTGTTTTGTTTTTTTTGTGTGGTTTAAAGTTATTTTGTTGTTTTGGTGGAAGTTCCCTTTACGACACTGTGGGACAAGGACTTTTTGTGATGGATTTCAAGTGTTTTACAGGGGTTTTTGACTTTTTTTTGCCCAAAAATCCAAAAGAAATGCTTGCTACATACTCTGTAGAACATAAAAGTGTGAATACACTGTACCATTATTAATTTTGTTTTATTGATAAAGTAAATTTTTCAGTTGTTGAATAGGCAAATACTCTGAAATAGAGCTATGCTTTAGTTTAATAATTGTTTCCTCTACAAATTAAAAAGATAGAAGTAAATGTCAGGAACCTAGAACATAATTATTAACCACAGTACAATAGAGAAAACCAAAAAAGAAATGAGAGAGCCATTCACTGGAAGCTTGATTTAATGAAGAGCAAGGAATTTGGTTCACTGTATTAGGTATTGCTCCAGTTTCCATACATTCTTCTGGTTTAAGAGTAGTAAATCAAGGTTCCACTGTAAATCTTCCAAACTTAACTGTCAATGGTTGAAAGTTCATCCTTTGACATGCAATGCAACACAATTCATAACTTGTGTGACTGTACATAACAAGGAATTTTTTGTTTGCTATAGAGTTAGAATACTATACAATTTTATTTTTGTAATCAAAACTTTGGATAAAATAAACTTAACTATATTAGCTTGTACAAAGATGTTCTCTTCCTTTTGTTTGTGTTGAATTACTTATGCAAATTATCCTGATAGTAAACCTTAGGCTCATACAAGTTTATTTTCCAAGAGCTTCTCTCATGCAAAAATAGAGAAAAATCACATCTCTTTTGTTTGAGACACAAAAAACACTGTATACAGTATGTTGTACTCTTACGTTTATGTTGCCAAAATCCTAACGTTTCTCAACTAAAATAAAATAATAATTATTGTGAATGTGTGGTAAAATTCATTACTTTTCCTTTGAAACAAAAAGGGAATAGCTTGCATGTAAACCATTCCTTACTTCTGGCTTTCTCCTTCAAGAATGAATATTCATTTTGACACCAAGCTTCTCGACACTACGATTTATTTAATAGCTTATAATTTGTCCTCCGTGTTTATCTCATAAGCTTCCCCAAACGTGTCTTCCATCCAAAGCTTTTTAAGCAAAGTGTGACCACAGGTCACTTACATGTCGTGGTAAGGCTGTGCAGTGTATTGCTACTGTTATATCTGCTTTGGGATCAACACACAGTCTGATAAGGAAATGTTCACTTCTTCGATTTATTTAAACTGGATATGTCACCAAAGCTTGCTGTAGCAGAACCACGTGGGGCTGCTCGTTGCTGAAAGCAGAAATTGTCTACTCAACATGACATGAAATAAAAATACAAAGTGCTATATTATAGCAGCATTGTTACCCAAACAAAACATCAACCAATTTGGCTTCTATGTGGTATAGCATGTTGTGGTGCCCCAAGCAATCTGGCATGACAATCTTGCGTGACATTACATTCTTTGAGAGGGGGGGATTTGCCTATTGCTCCGCCCAGTTGAAATACCAACTCAACAACAACATGTCTCAATCGAGGGGAGCAAATCCTCCCTCTAAGAATATAACGTCACACCCAGATTGCCTGGGGCACAGTTCTCCACTGGTAATTGAATATATCTTACTTGAGATTCATGAGGCTTCCATCCAATCATATAAAGCACAAAGAAGGTGGCTGGAATACCACCTCCTTCCAAACCATACATCTCTGAAAGGCAATAACAAGATGTCAGTTCAAAGCAATGATGATCAATGCAATACCAATACAACACCCTCAAGGAAAAGGATGTTATGCTCCATGCTGCCCAGCAGATATGTTTCTTCCTTGCTTTTGCAATCCTTTGTCGTTTTTATCACCGTAGGAAAATCTTTTATGAGGTCTTTATCTTTTGCACTATAACAGTTGTTGGTATCACCCAACTAGTGGACTAATTCAAATCCTGCATTTTAATTGGCTACGCTACTAGAGGACTAGAGGACTAGAGGGAAGGGAAGATCATGGGTTGGTTGAAATTATTTGTTGCAAGAAAGTTTTGTGTTTTCTGAATTAAAGTTTAGATCCCCTATCAAAAATCCCTGGATCTACCCTGCATGGGTGCATAAGTGCATGCCTTGGGTATAATAATAATAATAATAATAATAATAATAATAATAATAATAATAATTATTATTATTATTATTATTATTATTATTATTATTATTATTATTATTATTATTATTATTATTATTATTATTGACAAGTACCATTGTAAATAGAGGATGCAGCAGTAATGCTATCCCTGTGCAGTAAAGTCTTCCTGTTCCACGAAGCATTGTTTTCACCCATTCCTTTCAGGTCGTGCATGAGCTCAAAAATGCTGGGGTATCCTATTGTTATTTCATCATAATCCTAACAAATAGAGGAAGTCAGTGTGATCAAAAAACAGATACAGCATTTAATCATTTTGTTCCTTCCATTGAATTGAAATTATAATATAAAATTTTCATTATATGATTATTGTGTATACATACATGTGCCAATCTTGTCTACTAAAACATGGAAGAGGAGGAGAGAAGTCCCGGGGGCCCAGGGACTCCCATATGGAACAGACAAGGATGCTCATCGGAAATTTTGAATTTAACCCCTAAAGGAGACCATCTGGGTGTGGCTCAAGCTTTTTGTGACCCCTAAAGGAGACCAATATGGGCGTGGCTTAAGCAAATTTTGACCCCTAAAAACAAGTTAAAAAGAAAATTTGACTTCTGTTTCTCTTCGCATAATTCTGTGTTTCTTCGCGGAACCCTAAACGAGACGTTGGTGGCTTAAAATATTGGCGCTTTGGCCGAAACACCCTAAGCGAGACCAAAATCCAAAATTTACACCCCTAACGAGACGACGAGCATCCCAGTCTGTTTCATATGGGAGTGCCCCCCCCCCCCCCCCCCCCGGGGGAGAAGTATTGCCACAGTAAAGTAGTAAAAAAGTAAAGTCTGTTTACGAGCCAAGTGGCCCATCAGAGCCGGAGCTTATCCCGGCTTATCCCGGTTTCTGTGGCATGAAGTGACTAGGAGTATTTCTACTCTCCCCTGGATGGGATGCTAGTCCATCGCAGGGTTACCCCCAGCATTTTGCCGGTACCCATTTATACATCTGGGTGGAGAGGCACCGTGGGAGTAAAGTGTCTTGCCCAAGAACACAACACAATATCCCCAGCCAGGGCCCAAACCCGAACCACTCGATCCGGAGTCGAGCACACTAACCATGAGGCCACCGCACCTCCCACTGCCACAGTAAAGGTTTCTGTTTATTGCTAGTATTCCTGCACAATAAAAAATGTCAGTTCCAATATTTTTCAGTTTCCCTCACGTTCTTACACAGTGACTGTAACTAAAGATTGACTGCCTAAGAGCCAAGGGAAAAAAGGGCTAACAGAGAACTCAAAACAGGCCATTGGTTTTTAAGCTTTAATCCTTCAAATCCCAAGCCGGCCTGAGTACTTAACTCTGTCTAACGCAAGACGATTTTACTCGTCAATGGGGAACCCCTGGGAGTCAATGAGTTAAACACACCTAGGAATACATGCTTGGCAGATTTTTTCCTAGCCTGCGGAGCTGGCTGAGAATGTGGAGGGGCACTGTGAACAACATCCCTCCCCATTTCTCTGCGCGCCTTCTGTGCCTACAATCCTGTCAGCTACGCAAGCTAATTTTTTTCATGCATTTCCCTTTTATTTTGGACAAACAACACAAAAAAGGTTTTTGCCAGCTACTGTATGTGCTGATTTCATTACTACGAGCAGAAACAAAAGGTCTCCTCTGGTTGCAGTTTGATAAAAGGTTTAGCAAACAAGTTGCCCAAGACAAAGTAATTTTTCTGCACCCAGGCTTATCTCTTAAATCCAAAGGGTGAATTAAATAAAAAACCAAACAAACAGTGATATCTAGCTTGCCCATCACAACTAGAAGACCATATCTTCAGGAGGCAGTGTGGCCCAGTGGTTAGGGCGCTTGTCTTAAGATCGGGGATCCCGGGTTCAAGACCCACTCTGACCACTTGTTGAATTTAATCATGGTAGTCCCTGGTTCATCTTCTCAGCTGCACTTGTAAATAGCCAACTAGTTTGCCTCTGGCCAGTTGGGATTCTTAACAGTTGTTGTTGTTCTGTTCCGTTGTTTCGTTGTGTTTCATTGGCCCTGAAAAGCCCCTATGGGGTGCGGTCAATTAAGTATGTATTATATTGTATTGTATTGTATATCTGCTCTTCCCAACTTACAACTGTTGTCAGAGAGAATCCACTTCTTGTTAAAAGATTTCCAAGATCTCTGACTTCAGCAAATGGGGAAATATGAGGTGCAAATCCCTAGAGAAACAAAAGCTGACAAATTGAGAACCAAACAGTGAACAACATTTTTATTTGTTAACTTTTTCATCTCTTCATTTCGCATTAATTAACGTCAGTCATACCATAATGAGAATGTACCTTTCAGACTGTTACCATTATTACCGACAATGCCCAATTATAGTACTAGTTCTCGCTAGATCTGCCCACACAAATTACTTAACCCTTTCACTCCCAAGAGTGCCACTTATAGATTTTACTCTGTCTAACGTCAGACGATTTTACTCGTCAATGGGGAACCCCATGGGGGTGAAAGGGTTAAATGACATACATGTAGTAATAGTAATTAACGGAATTTTATTTATATCATTTTTTTTTACAAATTTGATAAGAACAAATCATAAGATTGACGAGATGTAAACAAAATGCCTAAGTGTGTATTATACACAATAACATTAATTAACATGATGTAACTACCAAGAGTGTGTTTTCGCCAATGTTTCACAAACTGTTCTGCGCATTCACAAAAGAACCAATCAAGCAAGTATTATAAATAATCCATTTATTGTACACTTTGCCTACATGTGCATGGTTCACTTAACACTAAACATCTCTTTGTTTTTTTTTTACTTTTTTCAGGGGCACCCAACGTCAATTTTCGGAAAATATCTGTTTGGAAGACGGTTTGAGATCTAGAATTTTCGGAACATTTGTTGTAAACTTTCTTGCTTGCCTGCCTGTCTTAAGATTATCGAAGTTCTAAAAAATGGTTTAATTGCCCATTTTAAACCCATTTTCATCATAAAAAGGTCACCTAGAATTTTCGGGAGCCTTTCTTCTGGCTGAAATTTTTTCGAAAAGGTAAGTTTTGATCCCAATAATTTTTGGATCACTAGACTTTCAGCTAGGAAATCCGAACAGATGAAAAATTTTTATGGGATAAAAATATGCCTATATCTACCGTTTAAATACTCATTTAAAAATATGTTTAACGATGCTATGTCTAAGTGGTTTAATGAACTACGGTATATATTTCTCATTGGGTGCCCCTATTTTTAGCAATAGGTGTAGTGTCCTTAGGTTTCCCCACTCTGCCTTACTTGTTTCTGATGATCATATTAATTCCTTTCCTCCATCACCACATTAATAATTTTAATTAAGCAATAGACCACAAGTTTCTATGGTTTACAGGCTGATAAATCACGCGGGATGTTGGTAGAACACGAGAAAAATTTGTAAATTCTTCGAGTGTTCTTCCAACATCCCAAGTGATTTATCGTGCCTATAAACCATAGAAACCTGTGGTCTATTGCTTTTATATAATAATTCAGAAGATGCGTGATTTTTCCATGAGTTTACTGGCACAATAAAACATAGCTGATTGACCAATCAGAGCGTGTGCATTGATTTGGTTATTATATAAAGTTTAATAGTTATTCATACTGGCACACCCAGGCTTCATCAGAGCAATTATTTTCCCAACCTGCCAAAATTGCTATTGATCTCAAATCGACAACCCTAAACCGTACAGAATTTATACTTACTCCTTCTCTTTCTATTTCAGCGAGCTGCAATGCAACCCGGAGTTGATATAGAGTTTCTCCACCAAACATGGCCCCAATAAATGCTCCATCATCCTTTAGACAATGCATGATCTTTTGAGAAAAATTAGTATAACACAATAGTAAAATTACTGGTATTACAAAGTTACTTTACGGACAAGAATCAAGTGACACTAATGACACAGATCAAATAAGTCCTTCACCTACCTGTCTGAATGTTCCTGGTAAGTCATTTACCCAGTGAAGACTGTAAAAAAAATGATGGAATAGTTCTTTGTAAAAACTAATGAAACAAAATTAATATGATTATTGTTGGCGTTATTCTTCCCAAACTACAGTTACTGTAATGTTTTCTGTAGCAGACAATCCAAACTAGAAAATAAACTGTTGTTGTTAAAGTACTCTGACACAGACCTGTACAGAGTGTTTTCATGTGACGTCATGGCAGCCATGTTGGTGTTCCTAAACAACGGAACGGCAGCCCCTTTGGCAACTACAAGTAATCTTCCAGGAATTGAGCTCTATTATCACACAAACGTTTTCTTTTGTTTCGGAGGAAAAACAAGGTTACCGATCGCATGAGTGAAAACACTCTTATACACGTCCATAAATCACACCTCAAACTGCTAACAACAAGGTCAAATGAATTTTGTGCAAATGGTAGAAACTCTTCATCAGCTGCAAGCTTAAGGGTTGGAAACTCACAGGGCTGACACTGAGCCTAAAAAGAAAGAAAAAAATGCCCATTATTGTGGCAATAAATTTAAGCTACAAAAAGGAAGTAACAAATGTATCAGATCGGCGTGAATAAAGAGATGGTCATTTGGTGACTATGATTAAGATGCAGATGATATTTTCTAAGCATGTCATTTAAATGTAAATCAAACAGGTTGTACCTCAGGATGGTTTTAATAATGCATGCTCACCAACATATTCTCTGAAATATCAGTCATGATTAAGGTTCCAACCTGCTCCTGTGAAAGAATAAATTTAATGATGATATGTGATGTTTTTACACTTGTTTTCTTTTTTTCTTAAATTTGTTTGTTGCTATTTATTATTTAAATTTATTTGTATGGATTTAATGTTATCCAAACATGCTTTGATGGGGACACAGTTTTTCAGTGAGTGATTAACCCATTGACTCCCGGGGGTTCCCCATTGACGAGTAAAACCGTCTGGTGTTAGACAGAGTAAAATACTAAGTCTGGCCGGTTCAGGCCAGTTCGGGTGTCAAACGGTTAAAACCACTACGTACATGTAATAGGCCAGACTGAGACACGTCAGGGCAGCTATACATCTTCCACTCTTTCCAAACAGTGAGTGGGTTCTACCAAAATTTATAAACAAGTATGTCTCAGTGATAATACTTGCTGTTGTTTGTCCCTAAATTGCAAACCAAGAAGTGTACTATTTGTACTATTTGAAGATGTCATTAAAATGCAAAACTTTCTCCTCAGTTACTTAAGTTTTTTAAAGATTCCATTTGAGGAATGAACCTGCAACTTTCTGCATGGCACCAGTCTAAGAGACCACCAACTGCTACTATGGGCTTTGAACAACAATAAAGATTGAAATAAACTATACTGTTAAGAACAATGCATTCCCCAAAAATAAATTTTAGTGATGAAATCATTGAGTGCACATGCAAGGCTGTCACAAACCTTGGTGAGATGTTTGGAAATGTGCCCTCGGCCACAGCCCAGATCCAGTGCCATAGAAAAATACCTGATATGCAAAAAAGAGCTCCAAAGTGAGATGTTTAGTTTTTTCGTTGTAGTGGCTTTAATGAAGTCAGACTAAGATTCGACAGTCTCTCAATTACCAGGATTAGAAATTGACAAGACTGGAAAATGTGTAATGGAAGAGAAATGTAATAAACAAGGCATTTTACATGCTCCTTTGCCCAGAAACATTCCAACAAAATATAATTATTATTATATTATAATTATTATAATTATCATTACCTGGCAATATCAGTTATTCTGTCAACAACTCTCTCTGCAACCTAAAATTTGAAATACATTTCTCTCAAAATTAAAAAATTACCACCTACACGTAGTAGCAAAGTGCAGTATAATAAGCTAGGACCTGACTTTTGGTAAAATTGAACAAGAGCTCCCTAAATCAACTGTTGGCCAACGGACAGCCCAACGCTTTTCTTGTCTCGGTAATCTGTTGGCTGACTGTAAGTAATTTCACCTTTTCACAACCTTCTTAACAAAAATTAATATTACCATCAACAAGCCTTTGATTGAATCCTCTCGGATGAGCAAAAGGAAACTCTGGAAATTTCTTAACAGTTAAACAGGTCCTAATTTGTAAATTGGGTAAGGTGCTTCCTCAGGCCACACCTTACTCTAATGAAGTCAAAGGAATTGGTAGCCAGAAAAGAACAATTAGAATCTCTGTGAAGTTATATAAAATTCATTCGACAATGACAAGCTGCTACAACAACATTATAACCTTGACAAGTGCAGTTATCTAAACAATTGCACCAATACAATTTATTATTATACATTGGTGTCACCACCTCGATTTTGATTGGCTAATAATTAAGCACGCAGCTAATTCTTGCTTGCTCTGTTTCTCTTACGTCATACCTACAAACAATAGATTTTATATATGTAGAATTGACGTCATACCTACAGACAATAGTTTTATGCATGCAGAAGTGACGTCACCTAACACACTAACCAGCAGTTTGATCAGTTTTGTCATGGCGGAGCTCAGCTCAGGAATATGCATAATAAAACAATTATTGAATTCGGTTTTCGCATGTTAGCGATAATTATCAAGGCCTCAGTTTGTGTTATCTGCCTCAGCCTTCGGCTTCAGCAGATAACACAAACTTTGGCCTTGATAATTATCGCTAACATGCTCAACCTCATCCAATAATTGTTAATTGTTAGACCCTGTAACTGTAAAGCGAAAAACGACTGGCTAGTTATCGCATAACAGGCCACTGTCTTTCCAACATTGGGACAGCCCTTGGCCCAATGTTAGCATGAGTGATTAATAGAAAGGGTCACCAAATAGACCTTTTTACAGTTACTGGATGTGCTTCATTACCTGGCCTTGAAATGAAAGTGAGGCTGGCTTTGACCTTGTTATCATACAGACCTCCATGTTTTTCTTAAGTTAATGATGTTGTTCTCATGCTAATTAGTTGGAATTGACAAAAGAAATGTAATATTTCACGTTGTTACTGTAAGATAGTTTTGTGCTGGTATGTAGATTAGTTGGTATGCAGGTTACGTAATTATGCTAGGAAGTTTATGTTTAAGGAGTTAGTCCATTAGGAGTTGTCACTTTGACGGCATCTCCGCTTTTGATCAGTTGGAAATTTTGTTTTTAGTAAATTTCCTTGTTTTTGGTTACTACGTTTTTTTGTGTTAATATCCATCCTAGGGCAATCTATGTCTGATCAAAAAACGAGATGCCCCCTCCTATATGACTGGTGTTTTCTTACTTATACAAAGTTAGAAATTATTTTGTTCTCGTTTCACTGAAGAGTACCCTGGTCCCAGAGGTTTTTCTTGAACCTCGAGAGAGCCGCGAAGCAGCGAAGACGAGTTGCGAAGCGGCGAGAAGAGAAAAACCTCTGGTTACCTTGGACTTGAATCTCACTTTCATGCAGACGCCAGGGTCAGGATCTGACCCTCATGCTCGGATTGGTTGATATTTTTACAAACACGCAAACCAATATGATTGGTTCGTTTGATTGGTAATACCAAGGGGACGCGTGATTGCTAAGTTACCATTAGTCCCTTTTGAAATTATCAATTTGACGCGTTTGACAGTTGGCGTCTGCATGAAAGTGAGATTCAAGTCCAAGGTAACCAGAGGTTTTTCTCTTTCTCACCGCCTCGCTACTCGTCTTCGGCGCTTCGCGGCTATCTCGCGGCTCAAGAAAAACCTCTGGGACCAGGGTAACTGAAGAGTGATTGGACAACAAAAGCAGTGAGGTTTCTATCACAACAAGGTCAATACTAACCTCACTTTCATTCATTGGCCAGGTAACTAAGCACACAACTGTAAAATGGTCTATTGGTATGCTTACACTGGCAATACAATGACCTGGCCCAGGTTGCTCAATGCCTGGCTAGCGCTAACCAGCATTAAATACCATGGAAACCTATTGGTTTTGATACCTTTCAACCAACAGTTATTTGCCTTACCGGGCTTCGAGCAACCAGCCCCTGTATTTTGTAAACTGCAGAACATGTACCTCTCATTAGTAACCTATTTCACATTGCAACATTGTTTTGCAGACTTTACCTCATCCTTAAGATAGTCATAGATGGCCACGTCCTTGGCCAGAGCTGCTCTATTCTTTTGCCTTCTCTTTGCTTTCCTGTCAAACACATTCATAGTGGTTTCATCTTGCCTTCTTGAACTAAAACATCTACAAACACCCGAGTGCCTTAGCTCTGAGACAATTCTTCGAATAGGCATTGCAGAAAAAAATTAAATATATTCAAAAGGGTCTATGTTCTACAAATGTAAATCTATTTCTGGGCAAAATTGCCGCCATCTTGACCGCGCTGCATTGGGGAGAATGAGAAAGAGCGACTGACTGGGTAGCCATTCCACAAAAGTGAAGGGGAGGATACAAAGTTTCGCGGGAAAGCGGGAAAATTGGAAAACACTGTGGCAAAATGTTTGAAGATTGTGTCACTTCGCTGAGGAATTACATCAAAGATCGCACAAATCCAAAATGCTTTCCTCCATGGAATTGGCTCTTTGTAAAGCTCTTATCACTTCTTTCCCGCTACCCATCTGGCGTGACAAAAGCGATTATTTTGGCCGAGATTCAACAATCTTGGAACCAATTTAGTCAATTTCAAGGTCGATTGGAAGGGCAAAAAGCAAGAAAACTTAGCGTTGACTCCGTGTTTGAAAGCCGACATATCGGATACGAATCCATTTTGGAGGCAACAGTTGAAAGGATTGATACAGTCCATGGTATGCATACAAACATTGCGATCTTGCGCGATCCCAAGGGAAGGAATACGCTCGGAATGTACATGCATCAAAAGTTGTGTCTTTTACAAGAAGAACTAATCAAAAATCACACTCTTCGTTTTACCAGCTGTCGCTTAATTCAAGGTAAAGGCTTGTCTTTTGCTGGTCATAAAGTTCACCTTCTTCCATCAGAAAATGTTGTGATTCTGTGTGAGGGACATGACTTAGAAAGTTTCAACAGTTTCGGCTCCTTTCTAGCAATGGATAAAAGCACTTTGCCCCGTCATGGTTCCAATGTCAAGGCTGAGGTTGCAGATATGAGTTTCGAAGAAACTGTCCATTTTCCGAATGGACAGACGAGCATTAAACGGTGCATCAAAGTTGTGGATTCCGAAGGAATTCACGTCAGTTTATGTCTTTGGGATGAACAACTTCCTATGGCCAAGTTATTTAAAGAAGGTGACACACTCGCTATTCAACAGCCCTTTGTTGTACCCAACCAAGATGAAATGTTTTTGTTGGAATGTGGTCCTGCTACAGTTATATTCTGTATGTCACATGACCCAGAGCGAGAACTTGTCTCCAGTCAGATGTCAAGTACTCAGGGGACCCCTGTGAGTGTGATGAAAGACAATCAGGGAATGTTAGATTATTCCACTTTTCCTGAACAAATCTTTTTCAGTGATATCAGGTACAGATGGTTACATGTTTTTTTTTTAATTGATGTTATGGATTGCCAGAGAAGTTGTGGGGGGGAGGGGGGGAATGAGTGGGGGTAGGGGGAAGGGGAGATTGGCTCATCCTTAAGTACTGGTATATGCATCTCTGCTAAGATTTAAAACCAAGGTTTAGAATCAATTTGGTTTCAAAGATGAAAGGCATACCTCAAATTGTATAACCTGGTTTAGACAGGGTAGCCTCCTACACGGACATCACTTAACAACGAAACAGCGAAACAAAGCCCCAAAACACCATGTAGGACCCCACCATACATTGAATACTAACCGACAAAGGTTGGATTTGAGATTAAACATCGTTTTAGGCCTAAAAAGTTATTGCTCCTAATCTCAGTCTTAATCTGAATCCTAATCTTAATCTCAATGAATTAGGAGCAATATTGTTTTAGGCCTAATTAGACCTACAACGATATTTAATCTCAAATCCAACCTTTGTCGGTTAGTATTCGATGTATTGTGGGGTCCTACATGGTGTTTTATTGTTTTGTTTCACTGTTTCGTGGTTTAGTAATGCCCCTCCTACACAAACCTTCTTTCAGTTTATACCTCGCGTTGCACAATGAGCTAAAAGAATGTTGCTGGAGGAGGTTATGTGCAGCAAGACCAAAGACCCATATTTGTATATCAAACTTGTTCGCTTAATAATAATAGTAAAAGTAATAGTTACCTTTGGGAACAACTATCACCGGTATGAGTGACATTTTCATTCGCAGCTGAACGCCCACAAACCTCTCTATGCCAGGTAAGTATAAAGAACCAACAAAGTCAACCCACTTTTAAATCTCTAGGAAAAGACCCTTAGCTAGTACATTTTAATTTTGTGAAGGCAATAACATTTAATGCTGTCACAACTGTGTGGCAGCCCCGCTTCCCTGACTCTGTCGTTCCTTTGTATGAATCCCTTTACCCAAATTTTGAGGAATTTAATGTAGCAGTAGTGGTTGCAGAGTAGAAATAAAGGAATGTGTGGAGAAAAGATTGTCCACTTCAGGCCGCACCAAAAATGTGACGGAGTTGTTGAAACCCTGGCAAGTGATGATACTGGGTAAAATGTAGCTGACTTGATACAATAAGATGCATAGCTGGTTTCTTAGATGATTAACCAGGGCAACGGGTAATCATGCTTCAAACAACTCCTCCCTGGTCTTAAGACAACTTAAATTATTTCACCATGCATGAGTCTGGTAAAGGTTCAATGGGTGCATTTATAATTTGGGCAGTGACTTAATGCTCAGTGGCCTCATGGTTAGTGCGCTCGACTCCAGATCGAGTGGTTCGGGTTCGGGTCCTGGCCAGGGACATTGTGTTGTGTTCTTGGGCAAGACACTTTACTCTCACACTGCCTCTCTCCACCCAGGTGTATAAATGGGTACTGGCTAATTTAATGCTGGGGGTAACCCTGCGATGAACTGGCATCCCATCCAGGGGGAGTAGAAATACCCCCCTGGATGGGATGCCAGTCCATCGCAGGGTTACCGCCATTAGTCGCTTCATGCTACGGAAACTGGGGATAGGCTCTGGCGTGTTGCGCCACTGGCTCGTAAGCAGACTTAACAATGTGCTGTTTGCCAGATCAAGTACAACACAAGTATAGTACAACGTACAAGGAAGGATTACGTTTTTACAAATGTTGGCCGTGTAGCACTTTATATTTCAACAGACTTAACTGATTAGAGTGTAATGAGAAGTGCTAGTTTTGTACGCCATATGAACCATGTGAGCATTAGCCCTACTAATGGAAATGGGAAATGGTTTCCTACTAATGGAAATGAGCCCATTTCCATTAGTAGGGCTAATGCTCACATGGTTCATATGGGGTACAAAACTAGCACTTCTCATTACACTCTAATCAGTTAAGTCTTATGGTACAAGTTAGTTTGATGTGGTCCTCTGGCCTACTCAGATCTGTTTGGAATACTTTGACCACCAGATTATTATTAGAAACCTACAGTCCAGGGGTCCTTTCTTGAAGGTCCCGAAACTTTACAGGCCATTTTCGGGTGTCACAATTCCCTTTGTATCTCAAGAACAGAGAGGATCTGAGTAGTCAAATTTCAACGTATTTTTCTCTTTGTTACCTTGAAAACATGTTAAAAGATCGGCTTTCCAAAACAAGTGGTTGGCAGTTTCACAAATGGCTTTTCAGGCCTGAAAAGTTTTTGGGACTTTCAAGAAACAGGCCCTAGGGCCCTATTGTTCAAAAGCCGATTAACGCAAATCACAGATTAAAAATTAACCAAGGAGTTTATTTCTCTACTCCCAAATGTTGTTTAAAGCTGATATTCAGCAACACTTTACATTAGAAGAAGTTAATCTTGAAAAACAAAAATAAGCAAAAGAAACTTTCACCAAAGAGTTGAAAACATGAAACAAAAGTTTACCTTAATCCTGGATTAATTCAATCAGTTTTCGAACAACCAAGCCCAGGGCAATAATAATTTTATAGCTGTAATGGCATATTCTTTGGTTATAACCAGGGAATAGTCAAGGGAAAGATAGTGAAGAGTTATTCAAAGCATTACATACTGAGTGTGAAAGAACTTAACATACATTTTGTTTTTGTAGACCAAACATGACCAGGGTGGCAATATTTTGCACAATAACAAGTGTGGGTGAGATGAAGGTGTTCACAGAAGAACAAGTATCAGGACACAAGTTTGTTTTAACAGCCAGAGATTGCACACAGAGTCATTCTATTACAGTGTTTGACCACACTAGGGATTACTACCATTCGCTGTACCCAGGCCAAAGTATAATGTTGGAGAATGTTCACACCTCAAGTAAGGAATTATAGTGTGACGCACCTTACCGTGGCCACCTAACAAAGTTTTTTTTACAAATTGTCTGCCAATCAGGTTGTGTGAATTTGATTGACAATCACGCCTCCTTGCAAAGTTCGCACAGTTGTAAGTTAAACACCGTTGCATGGGATGTTGAGTTGACGTATTTACACGTAGTTGTCAAATGTGAAAGTTTGTTGGGTGGCCACAGTAAGGCGTGTTGCACTGTAAAACAAACTGCACTTTCCATTTTTCATGAAAAGAACAAAGCAATTAACCATTTCCCCTCCTTAGAATCTAGTAATCTCTGCCTGGTGCCAGATTATTTTACTGAAAGAAATGTAACCTGTATATTAATTTACAATAATATTTAAGCAACAATAATTATTGTCTCTTGTAGACATCCGAAAAATTTAGGTGGCTCCGACTGGATTCGAACCCATGATACTGGTGCAATAATAGGGACCTTAAGATCTATGACGGCGACGGCGACAGCGACAAAAACGTCACCTCAAAATAGAACTTCACTCTAGTAAAAGTCTTTCGCGATTATTCCACCTCGTTCACTTCGTACAATGTGGGCAAAGTTTCCTAAAAATGAATTGGTACGAGCGGTTTCAGACTGAAACTAAAGCATGAAAGATTCTTTGTTGCATGCTCACATTGTCGTCAAAACCTAAAATTTAGTGATTTCACATCGTCGTCATGCAGAGAACCGTAAAACTATGAGCTAAAATCTGTGCTGCACATGCAGCACGATTATTTATGCTCTTTTAACCAATGATATCATTGTTTTGTGGCATTTTCAACGACGTCGTCATCGTAGATCTTAAGCTCCCTATTCTACCAACTGAGCTACGAAGCCACACTTCAAATTTATGCATTTCTTTCACCAAATCCTTTCACCGGAACACATCATCCCAACAAATTGACCTGATCCCAACTGTTTTCTTCATATCTCAGTTGGTAGAGCACAATTCAAACTAACTCAACTCAAATCAAATAATTTAATGTTGATTTTTGATGAGAGGGGAAAACTGGAATACCCGGAAAAAAAGCCTCTCAGAGTAGAGTAGAGTAGAGAACCAACAAAATCAACTGACGCTTAAGATGCTGAGTCCAGGAATGGAACCAGGAACACACTGGTGGGAAAGGAGTGCTCTCACCACTGCACCAGTCCTGCTCCATTTTTTTTTTTTTGGTTTAATCCATTTTCAACAATACTCATTTCTCTTGTAAACACAATTATCTCTGTAGATTCAAGTTCATCAATTGCCCTTACTCTGGAGACAAACAATTTTGGAAGAATCTGGAATGTAAGTGCCATGCCTGGTTGGTTGGCTACAAGGTGCCTGTTTCCACCTGTACTCATCAGAGATATTGACAAGTATGATAACTGTACATGTCGGGCTGTTATCACACAAGTCGCAAAAGTCGGAAGTAGTCACACCGCCAAGGTTCATGTGTCATGTCAAAGTGAAGTGGAAGGCTTCTCTGGACAGTTTTACTGTAAAAAATGCGGGATTACTTATTTGAATGAAATGCTCAATAAGCCCGGACAAATGGTAAGATGTTCTAAGTATTGTTTGTTTGTTTTTGGTCACTTCCTATCAGGGTTCTCCCTAGTTTTCAGCGCAACAGGTATGGCACCTTTTCAAACCGGTAAAGCAATTGGTTAATGTTGGACGTTCTGCAAAGGATAAGCGACTTCTGAGCGTTTGCAGGCGGTAATAAGTGCTCTTACAAGCGGTAAATTTTACTGGTTACCGCCTGATAAGCAGAACCCTGCTTCCTATCATGGATCCTGGAATATATAAGAACCTTACTAGAGGTACCGCTTGTCATATTCTACAAAGCGGCATCAACTTGAGAAATTTTCAGTCAAAAAGTTGTACCAGTAACTGTCCCACTGAAAGCTACATACTGAGTGGTAATGTTATTGGGGCTCTTTTATTACATAGTTTAAGGTTTTCCTAATGGTAACCTATGATTACATAGATAAACCCTTGAAATTTAACCAGTTATTTGAAAAGAACCTTCACTTTATACCATCTTTAATAAATGTACGTGTAGCCTCCCACCAATGTGGCCCGGGTTCGATTCCCAGACTCGGCGTCATATGTGGGTTGAGTTTGTTGGTTCTCTTCTCTGCATCAAGAGGTTTTTCTCCGGGTACTTCGGCTTTC
Organism: Montipora capitata; assembly: GCA_949126865.1. Lineage (NCBI taxonomy): Eukaryota > Metazoa > Cnidaria > Anthozoa > Scleractinia > Acroporidae > Montipora > Montipora capitata. Next base: position 26,182,874 of record OX421458.1, on the reverse strand, counting down.
CCCTCTCCTCAAAAACCAAAATTTGATTTGATTTGCGTTAACTTGTTAATTTCAATTTAGAGTGTCCCCGATTAGTGCTACAGCACGAGAAGATTAGACACTTAAATAAAGTTCCTTTCCTTTCCTATCCTTTCCTTTAATATGACAGGCAGTGTTAATCACAACATCAAAGCAACACTGATTTTTCATTCTGAAAAAAGTTACAGAAAGGGTGCTGTAACAACTTCATCTTTCAACACCTTGATGGCTTTCAAATCTCTCCTGTATTATTTCTTAGATGATTCAAGTGAATCTAGAACAGAAGGGTCATCCAAAATATGTTTTATTGCCTTTATACATTTTACCCAACCCGACGTTTTCAAGTTTGCACACAGCTCTCTCTTTGCCATTTGTCCCCAGCAGCTGGTAAAGGTAGTCTGTTGAAATTTAAGGGATTCAGTTTTGTCATAATTTTGTGGCTGCCATCAGCTGACCAGTGTCTGTTGGATTTTGAGTGTATTACTAGAAATAGCATTCATGACAGTGACCCTTTAAGAAGGAACTGTTTCTTTCCTGAAAAAGCCAAATTACTACTTAAAATTTATGTGTTGACATCATTTTACAGAGATCCCCATCAACTCACTGGATGTGGCAGTTTAACTTGACGCTTGAGCTGCATGACTCTAGTGGCAGTATAATGGCTTATATGACTAATCAGACAGCACAACAGTTGCTACAAATAAAAGCATCACAGTTTGCTGAACATGTCGCTGTTATGAAGGACCAGATCCTAGAGTCTGTCTTGGCACAAGAATGCGTCTTTGGCATTTCATTGTTTAAAGGAAGGCACCAGATTGATGCTATTTGCTTTTCAAGTTGAGAAAATGTAATCCTAGTATAGGGTACATAAGTTAGTCATTAACGGTATTGCCACTAGGCCCTCGTTTCATTGCAAAACCTCTAAGTAGATAGAGTTAGTAAATCCTAGGATTTTTGCCTTAAGGAATGCTTGATCAAGCGTTATTAAGAATAGCACTTAATGGGGACATAGTTTTTCAGTGAGTCATTAACCCATTGATGAGTAAAATCGTCTGGCGTTAGATAGAGTAAAATACCAAGACTGGCCGGTTTAGGCCGGTTTGGACGTCAAAGGGTTAAAATAATATGGGAAAGAGTGTTGTGTTGTTTCAGTGTGATAAATCAAGTTTCGAGAACTGCAACTCCCATGAAAAAGCATCACATTCATTGGATGGAATCAATGGATTAACCACACTCTGTAATCTTCACTCCATGTGCACACTTTCTTCTACACATGTACTCTTCCAAGGGTGATGGGGTGGGTACATTAGGATACTTCAGTAACCTTCAACTGCTACATATATCCTATAACTTGCTATCACAATTAATTAAAAGCAGCTTGAAGTTCTCAGTACACTAATTACATGTATCGTTAGCCATGAATCGCATTCCTTTTCCTTTTTTCACTTCAACCAAAAAACAAACACCATGTCAGCTGGTCAGTAACTTGTTCATCAAAATATTCATAAGTTCAGGAAATGCCCTGGACATAAAATGTCCTTTATTAGAGAACTGGTGAAACTCTGAGACTGTTCCTTCAGCGACTTGCTGCTGTTCACTGAAGGCAATAAAAGGATCATCAGTTGATCCAAATTGCACAATCCATTGAGTGTTTTGTTTGATTTGTTCCCACTGCCAGGGACGATTATAGTAACCTGAAGGGCAATGATGACAATCAGTACCTCTTACTAACCGCGTTCGAGGTCTGTACTGTAAGTTATGGACCAAGTTTTTGCCCCGTTGATACATGGCCTAATCGCGAAGCGTGTGGGTCATAAATCAACGGGAAAAAACAAGGATCCATAACTTACAGTACAGACCAAGAAAACGAGGTTATGCACCAATCAACTTGAAACTTCAACACCCCCTCCCCCCCCCCCACCCCCCCGGGCATTTGAACTTTTGAAGATTGGATTGTTCAAATTCCGTGCCCCCCCTCCCCTCCCCTCGGGCCAAAATGGTGTTCAAATGCCCTACCCTATCGTCAGGTTTGTCTGTCATACCCTACTAAAAAACAATCATTGTCGGCTCCTCCTGTCTTTATTTTTTTGTAAGCTTATCGCTCACAAATGCTATATCTCTTCCTTTAAACTCTTCCATCTCGTCCAAACACATGTTTTATAGCTGTTACCAACTTCAGCGCCAAAAAAAAAATCATTTGAAACCTGACACTTCCGGCTATACAGCTGACACTTTTGGCTATCCAGTGGATAAGTAATAGCGAAAACAATTGCGCTATCCAATGTATAGTGATTTATCCAGTGGATAGCGTTATCCACCTTTTGAACATCTGGGGCCAGGTAAAGGTTGAAAACAGGGTTCGTGCTGGATTTTGTCTGTAAAATTCCAGGAGTATTCAAGGAGTTTTCAATAACCAGGAATTGAGTTTTCAAGGAGTCTTTATAAGATTTCTATGCCATACATAGTGCTTCAGTGTTTTCTTTGCTGAAAAAGCCTACCTTGATGTTCCTTACCACATCCTGCAAGTTAAGCGCATGCATGGGCATTTTAATTTTTGTGTTTAATGTTTCCCTAATAGTCAATTTTGGGCTCAAGTTTTGAAATGTCTCTTTAACTTAGCATGATGCAATCTCAACAATTTTCACCCAAGCAAAATTCAATTCTTTTCAAGTGCCCTTGAAGTCCAAAATTAAATTTCAGGGCTTTTCAAGGACCTCAAGGAGTAGCACAAACCCTGTAAAAACATTCTTTCCACTGGATACAAGTTCCTCGGTAACTGACAAAAGAACAACTGAAAAATCAGTCCTAGGCAGAATTCTAACCCACAACCTCTTTAACACCGGTCAGATGCTCTACCCATTGAACTACTAGAACTCACTGAGGAGCTACAACCTCAGACAAAACCTGTTGAGAAACAGAGACATTTTGGGCACTCCAGAAAATTATACGTTTAAAACCACCCTTTCCTCTCTCCCCAAACTCAACGTTGATTTATCTTGGTCGGAGATATACTGTAGGACAGATGACAGACAATACATAGCAACATTGAATGAGGGGGGAGGGGAGGGGAGTGTAAGCAGGGGTGTGTAAAAATGAAGGTGAATTTGTGTCACTGTCTCGCCAGTTTTGTCCAAGATAGGATAAAAAATGATTTTAAAAATCTAGCTCTCCAGTGAGTTCTAGTAGCTCAAAGGGTAGAACAGGTGTTAGGTAGGTTGAATCCTGCAGGGCTAGGACTCTAATTTCTCATTTGTCCTTTTGCCCGTCACTAAGCAACTTCCATCCTTTCCTTTCCAAGAGCACATTACCAGTACACCTGTCTATCTATTCATGGATTCTTACCACTGGCTTCTTCAGTTGGATCGCCCAAATCTGTGACACAAGCTGACACCAAAACTAAACCAAGGACAGAATGCTTTTCTGCATACCTGAATATTTATCATCAAAATGAAATTAAGGTGGATAATAATGAACGACTAATGCCCTTGTAGGAATTTGCAGGAACCCACGTGGGGGCTGCAGGAATCCTGCAATAATAAGCCAATTAAACAATGTAGACGTTATTTTTGTTAAATGATCATTTACAGGTTGCTTTTGCCAGTTTATTAATTTAGCCAAAGCTACCGTTAAGTGTGGTTTTTATTATTGACAACAATACAAGCACAAGTATCAGACACTTCACAAAATTTTATCTTCAGGCCAAGAAATTGGCTTGCTCTCAACTTTCCTCACTTTCAGCCATTGTTCTGAAAACCGCCTTGATAACCACGTGTTTCTCGTTGCAGGAAAAATGTGACATCATTACAGGAATCCGTAGGAATTTGTAGGACTCTTGAAGGAATCTACTACTATCTATAGTGAACAGAATTATTCAATAATTGTTATGCTTTTCGCCATACGTCCAATAATAATTTTTCTTTAGTCACCAAAATAGGTCTGATATTTCAGGGTAATTTAATTTACCCCAATCAAGTAATTGTTAACAGCCGCATGACTACCTTGATGTTTTCACCTGTTGGTTTCAAACACAATGAGTTATACTATTAAAGTTGTCATATCTTAAAATTTCTTTGACATTCACTTCTTAAATACAAGTTAAAGCAGAACAGAAATAACAAAAGTCTTGTCTGATACCTCATTGCAGCCTCTGCTCCAGAACTATGTCCAACAACCACTGTATTTTCATTACAGTTGAGCTGCTTTTCCATAAATGGAAGCCAAACTTCTTCACGCGCCAACACTACAAAATTAATCCATTGTACAAAATTCTTTGTACGCAGTTTGACTCCTTGCTTATTTACCAAAAGGCTGGCTTCACAGATGTATTGTAATGGATCATTTCAGCTTGGCTTTTAGCAAGTCAATCATCCACCAGCTTACAACAACAAGATTGTGAAATCACAGCAGTATGTAATTAGGTTCCCTTAACAATCTCTTGATCCACTTTATGTCCCCGTTCATCCATTGACTTGTAGGGGCAAGACTTAATAGGTTTTACTCTATCTAACGCCAGACAATTTTACTTGTCAATGGGGGACAGTTTAGGACTAAACCCTTTCACTCCCAATGGTGCCACTTATAGATTTTACTCTGTCTAAGGCCAGACGATTTTACTCGTCAATGGGGAATCCCACGGGGCTGAAAGGGTTAAGGACGTTCGCGCCCAAAATGTTGCCACGCAGAAAGGTAATGATCTACTTTTGCCAAAAAGGCAAAACAAAATGGGGGGTCACCGTGTTTTCAAGATAATGAGGTGCACTTTTAGAAGATTGCGTTACTTTAAGACGATCTTAGCTTACAACTGTCAGCAATAAAAAAGCTACATTAGTGAAATTTAGATCAGGTAAACATATTCAATTCAATATAACTAAATTAACCTTTGCAGCTGATGTCTTTTTCTGACGTGAAATAGACCTTGAAAAACGATACATATTAGTCTAAGAAAGAAAACTTCGGTCGCACGAGAGCATAAAAGGCGAAATATTTGTAACTTCTCATGCACAGATTTTTTTTGTTTTTTGTTAAAATGGACAAAATCAGAAAAGGAAGTGATCTATGGAAAGAAAAATAGGGGTCACCGAGCATTCAAGAGAGTACAATCGCTGCACAGTTCTCAAAGCGATGGTATATTCGCACAGTCACATCATTGCGTGACATTGTGAATAAACAATCGCTTTGACAACTTCGCAGCAATTTTACTCTCTTGAATGCTCGGTGACCCCTATTTTTCTTTCCGTAGATCACTTACTTTCCTGATTTTTTCCATTTTAACAAAAAACAAAAATACATGAGAAGTTACAAATATTTCACCTTTTATGCTCTCGTGCGACCAAAGTTTTCTATATTAGACTAATATGTATCGTTTTCCAAGGTCTATTTCAGCTCAGAAAAAGACATCAGCTGCAAAAGTTTGTTTAGTTATATTATTTATGTTAAATTGAGTATGTTTACCGGATCTAAATTTCACTAATGTAGCTTTTTTATTGCTGACAGTTGTAAGCTAAGATCGTCTTAAAATAACGCAATCTTCTAAAAGTGCACCTCATGATCTCGAAACGAGCGCGGTGACCCCCCATTTTTTTTGCTTTTTTGGCAAAAGTAGATTATTACCTTTCTCCGTGGCAAGTTTAAAAAAAATCTGTACGTGGGAACGTTTTGGGCGCGAACGTCCTTAATTATTAGCTTTGGCTACCAAAAACATCCACACCTAAAATGGACTTCTCTCCAAAATACCCAGTTGATATCCAACTGCTCCCATAAGGCTAAGAAAGCTGCACCCAGGAAAGGGAGCTCCCTTTCCTGAGTGCAGCTTTCTGAGCCTCTTAGGAGCAACTGGATATCGACTGGGAGGAGGGTATGGTAGACAGTCATCCTTTGTCACTTCACTTCATAATTTTCGATCAATAATAAATATTATGATCAATAACTACCTGGATCAGGCATATTCTTTAGGACACAGTCAACTCCTCTCTTAAATTGAAAAAAGATTCGGTTGTTCATCAATTAAACTCATATTAAAGTAAAGTGAATCTGCTTTCGTCGTACTGTAATTGCTTTCGGCCGTACCTTTTAGCTCACCTCAATTAACTTGTCTCTAAGCCAGCCGTACCAGTTAGCATGTTCTACATCACCTCCACCATTTCCAGGAACAATGACAACTCGTCCTCTTGCCATTAATACCCTTACGTCAACGAAATAACTAATCAATGTCAGTTTTTGGCCGCCATTTTGTGCAGGAGCGTGTCTGGTTCAGGTAAGACACCTTATGACAAATAGGAAACTTTGCTTTGGATAGCTAGTTCCTCGACAGAATCGACGATCACTAACAACTCGCTACTCTCGAACAAATGCTTAGGTTGTAATATTGGAGATCACTACATAAAACTACAAACGATAATGTTAGAATAACCTCTTTGTTTGCCACAAGACTTATTTGTTATGTATTTATCATAAAGTGTCGCAACTGACGGTGGCGGCCATCAGTGGAGGCTGGGTTTTGTACCCAGCCTCCACTGATGGCCATGACCAGTCAAGGACCAGTCAAGGGTGGGAGGTGAGCTGTTTTTCCCTTTCAATCCACATTTATATTGCTTATTTTGTTCACCATTAGAGATGATTAGTTCAAACATATGGTAGACACTATTTTCCTCGCATGTGAAATGCTCACTTCCGGTTGCCGTGCGCATGTCCAAACTCGTCGTGGCGTTGCTTAATTAAGCTCCGCAGCAAGAGTAGCCCTTAATAAATATTTATGAAAGTCAAGTAGACTACTGTGCGACTGATAAAACAACACGAAAATGTATTTTTTTGACAACATTTCGGCTGGCCAATACCAGGCCTTCAACAGGTTTATTTATTTATACTGTTTCTAAATATTAACTTTATTGTCTCTCACATGATATGCACGCTATGACTGGTGGATTACATGGGTGTTATTTCTCAATTGGGTCTCATACTCGAAGAAGTGTTTTTAATCGAAATATAGAATAAATAACTTGCCAGCACGCGGGGTGTGACATAATACAGTAAATCTCTCGACTTTGGATGGTAACAGGCATTTAGTTTAGCTTTAAAATCCAAAAATACGAAACACGTTTGCAAAAGAAGGCGGCATTACAGTAGTTTATTTCAATGCGCCTCCTTAGACAAAGTATTTATTATACAAATATGGAAATCAAGGTTTAACTTTTGAGATCCTTTTAAATTTCCAAATTCTTCTTTTTCACCGCTTGTTGACACATTTTTCCATTCCTCGCCCGTAAATCCATCTGGCTGGTTTTGTACCTTCTACGTCACAATTATTATGAACAAGGCGATTTCGTGCGAACGCGTTGCAAGAATATTGGTTACTGTACAGCGGGTCGCACTGAATTGAAGCGAAAACTACTATGACGTAAACACGGCGAGCAATACCGAAAACAGCAACAAGAAAATTTCACACAAAGTTTCCGAAAATCCGGGCTGAAAAATGCATATACGAGTGGGTTTAAACAAGAGCTTAAGGCCACTGCTATATCACACGCCATATCTAAAGAATACTTTTGAGAGAATGATAAATGAACGAAAACCTCATATGCTCTAAGACAATCAACGCAAAGGGTAAATCCCCAGCCTACGGCAAAGATGAAAACCGCTATGACCATTAAGCGAACTGTTTTAGCTTTATGTTTTGCAACTGCACCATGAATCATGCCATTTTTAGTCCCTTTCCACAACCTTTGAGCAATCTTTGTGTAAATAATCACAATTAATATGAAGGGGACAACAAAAGCCAAAACAAAATACATCGTCTTTGCCAGTCTGCCATCGGCAAGCGAGTTGCAAAGGAAAACGTTCTCGCAATGTTCGGTCGCATTTTTATCTACCCAACACATTTGAAATGATCTTGGTTGAACAGTAAAAATGACTGGTATTGAAGTCACGCATGCGTAAAGCCATATACTTGAAATCAACAGCAAGTATGTCCGCAGCTGCTTCGGTGCCAGGCTTTTAAAAGGTTGGAGAACGTTTTTGTATCTGTCCCAAGCAATAGCAGTCAAACTGCCAAAAATCGAAGCGGAAAACATATTTTGCGCAAACTCTTCACCTGTGCATGACAGTATCGGCGGACTTTCCACACGGATCAGTGTTAAGATTGGAAATATTGCATAAAACACATGAGTCAACGATAAATGAAAAATCAGAAAACTTGAGACATTTTTGCGTATCTTTCGGCTTCGTAACATAACATAGACCACGAGAGCATTGAGTATCATACAACAGACCACGAGAAAGTAGAATATCAGTAGCAAGGAATAGGAAACGTTCCAAACCATAGTTGTTTCCACCTGATATGGAGAGGACTGATTCTCTGAGCTATTGTAGCTTATTGTTGATCCAATAAAATTTCGACTCCATTTCCAACACAGAGCGCCTTTCTGTCTTTCGTAATAACGTCAAAGAACCGACACAAAGCAGAATTTGCTGGAGATAGGGGGTTGATTATTCCGAAGAGTGCTAAACACACTTTAAGGCCGCACCGAGTTTACACTTTGTGGAGGATCTGCTAAGAATAAAGCAAAAGATAATTGGACGGAGGATATCTGTAGTTTTGTTTGTTTACATAGGTCTCAAATGAGTACTGCAAAACCAACACACTCTGGCCAATAGCAACTCTCCCAGCTGTCAAATGAACCAATCCTGACTCGATGACGAAAAGAAAACATATGCAGAGGGCGCCAGCTAGGCTTCGCCCAACCTCGTTCCCAGGGTCTCTCAGACCCTGGGAACAAGGTTGGGCTTCGCCAGGCGAGGGGAAATTGCTTTCGACGCTTCATTAATAACTGGACTTTTCCCGAAA
>OX421458.1:26159017-26161517 GCA_949126865.1 Montipora capitata | reverse complement strand
TTATCGATTCCAAATGCCCTGCGTCTTCTCTGAAGTGTTGATACACTTACTTGAAGCAACTGCGCTATCTTCTGCCAAGAGAAGTGCATTGATCGTAGAAATTCTAATTGGTCCTTGGTTACATCTAAACTTGGTCTTCCAGGCCCTTCGTCCCCTATACGTTTGGCATTTTGAATTGCAAATGAAACTGCTGAATTATTAGTAAGATCATTTTCATAAGAAGTGATATAAGAATGTACAGACTGGATATAGCCTAACAGAAGATGAAAGCCTTCGCGTAAGGAGTCATCAGCGTCAGGAACATGAGCGATATCACTTTCCATCAGTGTCAGAGTTGCATATGCATCTTCAAGTCGCCAAGAAGTTTGCTCTTTCAACTCTTCCGTCCACGCGATATCTTGTAGAGCGAGGAAAAGACTTATTACTCCCTTCAAGTTCTGCATGAAGAGTTGAAATCACCTTTCATTCCTCTCTCTGCTGGCATTTCGTCTTGACATTGTGACATCGCTAAGAATTAATCAAATAACCCTGGGGCCTGGGACCACTGTTGGCGGCAGTCAAGGGCACGCAATGCATCACGGAACCAGAAATCAATTTGACAGTAGCCAAAAATAATTCGTGGAGGGTAACCAAAAATAATTCAAAGACAGTACGAAAAAAATTATTCAGAAAGGGTGCCAAAAATAATCAGTACATTGTAAAAAGAATAATTTGTAGGGTGTGCGAAAATTTCACGGAAGATAACGAAAAAAAGGCGCGACAAAATGTAACAATATATATATACAGTAAGATAAAATAAACAGGCAACACAAATAATTCAATACGCAGACAGAAAATCTTGTTTAATTTTGACCAGAACGGACCTCCATATAGACCCACCCAATTGCAATTGGATTTGTTGCAACAGACTTTGAATCCACTCCAGGAGTCTAATGTGTATGGGATTGATCTTTACATGCAAGTTGTCTCTCTTTTGTAAAATGTAATCGACTGAATGCATAAATGGCAGCCCGCAAAATATTCTTTTGTTTATGTGCTAATTAGCCTCACTAGCCTCGTTTGCATGGACAAAATACAAAAGAAATGTTGCTTGAGAGCGAGGCTAGTGAGTCTCATTAACACATAAACAAAAGAACATTTTTTTGGCCGCCATTTATGCATTTGGTCAATGGAAATTAAACATAAGTACACAGAGCTCTTGAGAGGGATGTCGCAAGGCACCACCATGCGAGCAGAGCCTCTTTTTGTCTTTTTCTTTACTGAGGAGAAGAAAAGTACGCTCTGCCCGAATCGCGTCAACTCTTTGAAGCCGCCGCAGCCCGAGCTTCTGGACTATCTTGTTTTCTCTCGTCAAACCGGTTATTCCAGTGCGAGCGTCCCTTTAGTGACAAAACCGATGGTTATAATTGAGCCCACTGTACCATGAAAAACCAAGATGGCGGCGAGATCAGGCATTTTAGACTTGGGTTCGAGACTGTATCCTGGCAACATGCAGCGCATATTCAATAAAGATCTTACTCGATTCATGCAGAGCCTTTCTGAGAACGCCAAAATCGAGCGAGCAAAAGAAATGCTCTGCTTGCAGGGTGGCAAGGCACCGGCTGCCGGTGAAAATCGCCGCTTGAGAAAGGACTGATCGCCGGTTGGATTTTGGCCGTCGATCGAAGCGACTGAGAAGTTCGCAAATTATTCTCTACAAAGTTTTAAAGTCATTCAATGTGTAAAAAAAATTGAATATCTGTTAGTATACGGGATTATCATTAGAATTTATCGATACTGGAAAAGAAATAAAAGCGTTCTTTTAAGTACTGTTGTGCGTGTCTTCTCACCATCTTGAAGAATGCCGGATGTTACGAGACACTAGGAGCAACCTTGTTACCAGGCCTCGAACTTACCGCCTCAATAGAACCTTCAACCGGATGACTTTATTCTTAGCAACATCCATTTGGAAGGAAGGGGGGGGGGGGGGGGGGAGGGGAGATACAATTTCAGACACCTGAACCTTCTCCCCCTTTCAGAAATAAATACATGTAGATTGCAATGCTAAACAGAATGTATCCTTGGCTTTTCTATGTAGCGTTTAATCAAGTAAAAGGGTATAGCATGGCCCTTTTAAATTCTTGCACAGCATACTTCCCATTATTAAAATGCCACTACAAGGTTGAAATGCAAGAAAAGGCATTAAGTCTAAACATTTTCAAGAATGACCTTTTTATTCAGTCTACACAACTAGCTGCACGACAAACGTGTATCACTGTGACTTGAAATAAAACAACTTTCAGATTTGATTTAGGTTAATTTCAAAAATATTAATATTATTATTTTACCCTCATCAGCTGGAGAACAAATATCAATTTACCCTTTTTCCTTAGTGAGCTTATAAAAGGCAGAGAATACAGGAGAAATGGGATAGAGACTGCTACCATTCGCCTTTATAACGATTTCATTTATGCAAAAGAAAGTACTGTACATTGTAGCTCATAATGGAATTCAAATTTCA
>OX421458.1:26146517-26149017 GCA_949126865.1 Montipora capitata | reverse complement strand
CCGTAGACGATAAGTTGCACAGCGTTGGATCAGAGAAGATCTTGATCAGTCAACATTGATAAAAAAATATTTATGAAAGTCAAGTAGACTACAGCTCGACTGATAAAACAACGCGAAAATATATTTTTTAGCGATATTTCGGCTGGCCAATACCAGCCTTCATCAGGTTTATTTATTTATACTGCTTGTAAATATTAACTTTATTCTGTCTCTCAGATAATATGCACGCTATGACTGGTGGATTACATGGGCGTTTTTCCTCATTTGGTGTCATTTGTAACCGAAATATAGAATAAATAATTTGCTAAAGAAAATATGAGGGGTGTAACATAATACAGCAAATCTCTCGACCTTGGATGGTAAGAGGTATTTAAGCAGTTTGGCTTTTAAAATTCAAAAATAGCAAACAAGTTTGCAATCGTATGCGGCATTACAGTAGTTTATTTCAATGCGCCTCCTTAAACAAAGTAGTTATTATACAAATATGGAAATCAAAGTTTAACTTTTGAGACCCTTTCAAATTTCCAAATTCTTCCTTTTTATCACTTCTTCCTGCAAGACATTTTCCAATCCTCGCGCGTAAATCCACCTAGCTGGTTTTGCACCTTCTACGTCACAATTATTATGAACAAGGCGATTTCGTGCGAACGCGTTGCAAGAATATTGGTTACTGTACAGCGGGTCGTACTGAATTGAAGCGAAAACTACCATGAAGTAAACACGGCGAGCAATACCGAAAACAGCAACAAGAAAATTTCACAAAAAGTTTCCGAAAATCAGGGCTAAAAAATGCATATACCAGTGGGTTTAAAAAGGAGCTTAAGGCCTCTGCTACGTGACACGCCATATATAAAGAATAATTTTCAGAAAATGATAAATGAACGAAAACCTCATATGCTCTAAGAAAATCAACGCAAACGGTAAATCCCCAGCCTACGGCAAAGATGAAGACCGCTATGACCATTAAGCGAACTGTTTTAGCTTTATGTTTTGCAACTGCACCATGAATCATGCCATTTTTAGTCCCTTTCCACAACCTTTGAGCAATCTTTGTGTAAATAAGCACTATTAATATGAAGGGGACTAAAAAAGCCGAGACAAAATATATCGCCTTCGGCCGTCTGCCACTGCCAAGCGGGTAGCAAAGGAAAACGTTCTTACACTGTTCCGTCGCATTTTTACCTCCCTGACATATTTGAACTGGTGTTGGTTGAACAGTAAAAATGACTGGTATTGAAGTCACGCAGGCGTAAAGCCATATACTTGAAATCAACAGCAAGTATGTTCGCAGCTTCCGCGGTGCCAGGCTTTTAAAAGGTTGGAGAACGTTTTTGTATCTGTCCCAAGCAATAGCAGTCAAACTGCCAAAAATCGAAGCGGAAAACATATACCGTGCAAACTCTTCAGCTGTACATGACAGTATCGGTGAACTTTCCGCACGGATCAGTGCTCTTAAGATTGGAAATATTACATAACGAAACACATGAGTCAACGATAAATGAAAAATCAGAAAACTTGAGACACTTTTACGTATCTTTCGGCTTCGTAACATAACATAGACCACGAGAGCATTGAGTATCACACCACAGACCGACAGAACGAAGAATATCGGCAGCAAGGAAACGTTGACGAAGTAAGTTCCAAAAACTTCGACAACCATAGTTGTTTCCACCAGATATGGAGAGGACTGATTCTCTGAGCTATTGTTGATCCAATAAAATTCCGATTCCATTTGAAACACAGAGCGCCTTTTTCTCTTTCGTATTGACCCAAAGCAGAATTTGCTGGAGTTAAGTGGTTGATTTTTCCGAAGAGTGCTGAGTTTTCACTTTGTTGAGGACCTGGTAAGAATAAACCAGGCAAAAAATAAAAAATAACGGAGCTCATTTGTAGTTTGTTTGTTTACATAGGTCTCAAATGAGTACTACAAAAGCAACACACACCTATGACTTTAGTCAATAGCAACTGTCCCAGAGGGCAGAGGGCGCTAGCATGCCTCAGTTTCAAAGCGAGTCCTGGTGCACACCTATTCAAATGGAAATGAGTTGCGTATTCCTGTGCAAATCGAACTCATTTCCCTTACAATAGACAAGTACCACGACACACTTCGAAAACGAGACGAACAGCAGCTCTGCCTGTCTCTGCCCTGCTTGTTGTCTGTATCACAGCCAAATAAGTTATAACGCAAGTTGCAAAAAAATTCTGCTGCCATCACTGAGGAAACTAAAAGAGCAAACTTGTACATAGAGTTGATGTGTTCGGTTCCGGACAGCTGTATAAACTTAAAATTATTATTTTCCTTAAAGTTCTAGTCGTGCCACGTTTTTACACTCTCCTTCAGTTCTTCCTTCAGTAGAAATCAAAGTCTTTTAAGAAAAATAGCTTGTGCTTTCAAAAAAAAAACATTTCAGTTTTTAAAAATTTATTTACTAAGGAATGGGACGATTTTTAATATCTTTCCAGAGTATTGTAATAAAGTAAATAATTTCTATTTTGGACT
>OX421458.1:26129017-26144017 GCA_949126865.1 Montipora capitata | reverse complement strand
CCAGAATCTGAGGAACAAATTAAATTAGCGGAAGACAGAAGTCGTTTTGACTTGTTCTTTTGGACGCTCGCATTTAGAGTTCGTGAAAAACTCGACAGCTCATTTTAGTTCAAAATTGTTGGTATTGTTTGATAGCCAGCTCCACGAGCTTTAATTTGCTATGGGGGTTTAGCTATCTACAGTTTAAACCAGGCGTGACGTCATGGCAGCCATATTGGTGGTCAAGAACGAAACCTGGTCCTCCACTGGGAACTCCCATTTCGATACACTCAGGAGGCACTTGGCCTCATTTAACTTGGAATTGGACACCGTTGAACGAGATGGAGACTGTGCATTCCCTTCAGTTGTTAGACAAGTGACCAAACTAGCCCACAAGGAGCCAGATTTCATATCTGGGCACTTACAGTCACTTGGTCTGTTGAAGGGCGAAGACCAGGACACATGGACACTAAGGCGCTTATTTGTTGATGCAGTATTAGCAGACAATGGCAACATATCAAACTTCATCGAAGGATCAAGGGACGAGTTGGTAGGTAAAGCTCTTGAGTTTCAATCTGGGGGCTTTTTCGATCAAGAGATTGGGGATGTTGTCATCAGAGTATGCTCAAGTCTGTTGCGCATTGCCATCATGGTAGTAACTTCAAGCAGTACAATTCCATTCCTTGCATTCCATTGTGACCAGCCACTGACAAACTCCCCAGTCTACATTGCGTATCATTATTATGGTGCTGGACATTATGATGCAACAGAAAGCATAATAAGAGGTAAGGGGCTGGTTAAACAATATAAAATAATAGTTAAGATGATCATAATTATCTTATCGTATTTAAATTAAGGTTTAAAAGCCTCTATCGATAACATGTTTGGAAACCTTGGAGTTAATGACACAGCCTACAATGACCTCCTTTTCACTGCTGTCAAAAATGTATCATGGGCTTCCATGAAAATCAATGGTACCGGTATTATTATTACACTAGATTTCCTTTAAACTTAACATTTTGTTGCCTTCTCCGATCTTGCTGGGGCTTTTTTAATTCCTTTGTATTTAAATTGTACTTAAATATCTACGGAATAAGAGAATATATTTAAAAAAAAGTGAATGTGATCATGGTCTTTCAAATGAGCATTTTAACTGAAAACTAGTAAATTAATAAAGACGTTGACTGGAAATGTTGATTAATCTCAGATTACTGTACCAAAGTACTGTACAAATTTTGGGACATTCTGGTGATATTTTCATTGTGAAGAAGAATTATTATATCTGATTTATTTTATATGCATCATTCAGGAATTATTAAAGTTGTCTTAAACCCTGTAGGAGATGAAAAAAAAAAATATATATATATTAGCCGTAAACAATATCAATCATATCCTTTTAATGTTCCTTGAAATAAATGAAACAAAAAATTTGCTTGATTAAATGAAAATGGTTGACTTATGGGTTTTTTAAGCCCCTGTTCAATACCGTAATTATATTGGGCTGCAAATAGGTTGTAGGTTATTACTGAACCATAACTTTAAATTTTGTGCAGATCCAGTTGAACCGGAACCTCAACCAAGTCAAGGTGAAGAGTCTGTTCATGGCCATGTGTGCCACTGTGGCCGGAAAGCAAAATCAAGAAGTGAACGATTTTGTGTACCAACAGAAAAATCCGTTTGTCCATGTGTTGTAAAGAAAATACGTTGCCAGGCCAAGTGCAAATGCCTCAATTGTGACAACTATAAGAGGATCAATGAGAAACTGTCATGCCGCTGTGGTGAGAACACTGCATCTAACAAACAGAACCCTGAAAGAAAATCATGCACGGATGAGCCTGGTCAAAGACGGACAAGATGTCCTTGCTATTCCAATGGACGGTCTTGTTCCAATATATGTTCATGTAATAAATGTGGAAATGACTATGGAATAAGGAAACCTTGCGGTGGGACTGGTGCAATGACAAGCAGAAGGAAGAGGATGACAAGAAGCCCACCATCACTCAAACGGAAACGCACAACAACTTTCTTGGAAAATGGAGGATTTAACGTGCAGCCAGGACCATGGACACTGGAGAAGACCTGTCTTTTAGACACTGTTGAGTCTTTTCTTTCTGCTACATGTATCATCACAAGCTGCAGAAACATTACTACTTTGTTTAATTTTGTAGTTGACAGTCAATGTGCGATTGATTTGCAGTTAACAGCAGTAGAAAAAACAGAGCGACAAATTCAAGGTAAAATGGAATTTGCCCAAAAGAGGAAGACAGCATTACATAATCTTTATTACGGCGTTTCAGTTCTTAACAATTGAAATTTAAACCTTAATACCATACCCATGCATGTTAAGTGGGACAAGATAAGAGGAACTAGGGGTACTCATATATATAGAACCTGGGATGTCTGAGGCAGCAAAGCATATGGGTCATTTTGAAGTGAAACTGAGGTTATGATGTGGTTTCAACCACTTTGACCTTGAACAAAAGTCTGGTTGCAAGACAAAACTAATTTCATGAAAACAAGCTAAGAAACTGTTCTTGATCAGGTCTAAAATATTGATAAGAAGAATAACACGTTTTTGTCTGAAAAAAGGTAATAATAATATTATTGAAGAAGCATGCCCCACATTTAAAAACTAACTTCCTGATAGTATCTTCCTACAGATAATTATTGTTTGTATTATTACCAGTTAGCATTGCCGAATTGCATAGTTTTAAAAAGTTACAGTTTTGAGATTAATAAAGTATCATTGAGCTGTTTTGATAAGAGATTCATTAAAAACGATGGAATAAGTAGCTATGCTTGTGGTCATAGAGATATTAACTAAAAAAAACTAAGGTTTTTAGAAAGATTCTCTATTTTAAAGCCTTTTTTCCTCATTTCTTGTAAAAACAGACAATCTTCAATACCAGATACTTTAAAATGTGAATTATAATTCTTAAAATATTGATCACGGCCATACTCCTTCCATAATTCCAAAAAAGGATATTTTACGCCGCAAGTAATAGAAGCACCTCAAATAGTACAAGCAGCTTAAGTAGTACAAGCGCCTCAAGTAGTTCAATCGCCGCAAGTAATGCAACCGCCTCAAGTAATAGCAGCACCTCAAGTAGTACAAGCGCCTCAAGTAGTGCAAGCGCCTCAAGTAGTTCAATCGCCGCAAGTAATGCAACCGCCTCAAGTAATAGCAGCACCTCAAGTAATAGCAGCACCTCAAGTAGTACAAGCGCCTCAAGTAGTGCAAGCGCCTCAAGTAGTACAAGCAGCTTAAGTAGTACAAGCACCTCAAGTAGTTCAAGCACCTCAAGTAATACAAGCACCTGAAGTAGTAAAAGCACCTCAAGTAGTACAAGCACCTCAAGTAGTACAAGCACCTCAAGTAATACAAGCACCTCAAGTAGTATGAGCACCTTAAGTAGAACAAGCACCTCAAGTAATAGAAGCACCTGAAGTAGTACAAGCACCTTAAGTAGCACAAGCACCTCAAGTAATATAAGCACCTCAAGTAATACAAGCACCTTAAGTAGTACAAGCACCTCAAGTGGTGCAAGCACCTCAAGTAGTACAAGCACCTTAAGTAGCACAAGCACCTCAATTACTATAAGCACCTCAAGTAATACAAGCACCTTAAGTAGTACAAGCACTTCAAGTGGTGCAAGCACCTCAAGTAGTACAAGCACCTCAAGTAATACAAGCACCTCAAGTAGTACAAGCACCTTAAGTAGCACAAGCACCTCAATTAATATAAGCACCTCAAGTAATACAAGCACCTTAAGTAGTACAAGCACTTCAAGTGGTGCAAGCACTTCAAGTGGTGCAAGCACCTCAAGTAGTACAAGCACCTCAAGTAATACAAGCACCTCAAGTAATACAAGCACCTCAAGTAGTATGAGCACCTTAAGTAGAACAAGCACCTCAAGTAATAGAAGCACCTTAAGTAGCACAAGCACCTCAAGTAATATAAGCACCTCAAGTAATACAAGCACCTTAAGTAGCACAAGCACCTCAAGTAGTACAAGCACCTGAAGTAATACAAGCACCTCAAGTAGTACAAGCACCTCAAGTAGTACAAGCGCCTGAAGTAATAGCAGCACCTCAAGTAGTACAAGCACCTCAAGTAGTACAAGCACATCAAGTAATACAAGCACCTCAAGTAATACAAGCACCTCAAGTAGTACGAGCAC
Organism: Montipora capitata; assembly: GCA_949126865.1. NCBI lineage: Eukaryota > Metazoa > Cnidaria > Anthozoa > Scleractinia > Acroporidae > Montipora > Montipora capitata. Next base: position 26,139,857 of record OX421458.1, on the reverse strand, counting down.
CTGAAGTAATATAAGTACCTCAAGTAATACAAGCACCTCAAGTTGTACGAGCACCTCAAGTAGTACGAGCACCTGAAGTAATATAAGTACCTCAAGTAATACAAGCACGTCAAGTATTAGAAGCGCCTCAAGTAGTACGAGGAGCTGAAGTCATGGAAGCAGTTCAAGTATCAGAAGGGCGTCAAGAAGTAGTAGAAGCACCTCAAGTAATAGAAGCACCTCACAGTAGTATAAGAAAGGAGAGTAAGCTGGGCACTAATGTTAGATATGCCTTATAAGGAATATTTATATAGGGAGACTATATGGACCCTAGCATGGATTATATGCCCTTTGTTTGCCACAAGACTTATTTGTTATGTATTTATCATAAAGTGTCGCAACTGACGGTGGCGGCCATCAGTGGAGGCTGGGTACGAAGACCAGTCAAGGGTGGGAGGTGAGCTGTTTTTCCCTTTCAATCCACATTTATATTGCTTATTTTGTTCACCATTAGAGATGATTAGTTCAAACATATGGTAGACACTATTTTCCTCGCATGTGAAATGCTCACTTCCGGTTGCCGTACGCATGTCCAAACTCGTCGTGGCGTTGCTTAATTAAGCTCCGCAGCAAGAGTAGCCCTTAATAAATATTTATGAAAGTCAAGTAGACTACTGTGCGACTGATAAAACAACACGAAAATGTATTTTTTAACAATATTTCGGCTGGCCAATACCAGGCCTTCAACAGGTTTATTTATTTATACTGTTTCTAAATATTAACTTTATTGTCTCTCAGATGATATGCACGCTATGACTGGTGGATTACATGGGTGTTATTTCTCAATTGGGTCTCATACTCGAAGAAGTGTTTTTAATCGAAATATAGAATAAATAACTTGCCAGCACGCGGGGTGTGACATAATACAGTAAATCTCTCGACTTTGGATGGTAACAGGCATTTAGTTTAGCTTTAAAATCCAAAAATACGAAACACGTTTGCAAAAGAAGGCGGCATTACAGTAGTTTATTTCAATGCGCCTCCTTAGACAAAGTATTTATTATACAAATATGGAAATCAAGGTTTAACTTTTGAGATCCTTTTAAATTTCCAAATTCTTCTTTTTCACCACTTGTTGACACATTTTTCCATTCCTCGCCCGTAAATCCATCTGGCTGGTTTTGTACCTTCTACGTCACAATTATTATGAACAAGGCGATTTCGTGCGAACGCGTTGCAAGAATGTTGGTTACTGTACAGCGGGTCGCACTGAATTGAAGCGAAAACTACTATGACGTAAACACGGCGAGCAATACCGAAAACAGCAACAAGAAAATTTCACAAAAAGTTTCCGAAAATCAGGGCTGAAAAATGCATATACCAGTGGGTTTAAACAGGAGCTTAAGGCCTCTGCTACGTCACACACCAAATATAAAGAATAATCTTGAGAGAATGATAAATGAACGAAAACCTCATATGCTCTAAGAAAATCAACGCAAAGGGGAAATCCCCAACCTACAGTAAAGATGAAGACCGCTATGACCATTAAGCGAACTGTTTTAGCTTTATGTTTTGCAACTGCACCATGAATCATGCCATTTTTAGTCCCTTTCCACAATCTTTGAGCAATCTTTGTGTAAATAATCACCATTAATATGAAGGGGACAACAAAAGCCAAAACAAAATACATCGTCTTTGCCAGTCTGCCATCGGCAAGCGAGTTGCAAAGGAAAACGTTCTCGCAATGTTCGGTCGCATTTTTATCTACCCAACACATTTGAAATGATCTTGGTTGAACAGTAAAAATGACTGGTATTGAAGTCACGCATGCGTAAAGCCATATACTTGAAATTAACAGCAAGTATGTCCGCAGCTGCCGCGGTGCTAGGCTTTTAAAAGGTTGGAGAACGTTTCTGTATCTGTCCCAAGCAATAGCAGTCAAACTGCCAAAAATCGAAGCGGAAAACATATTTTGCGCAAACTCTTCAGCTGTACATGACAGTATCGGTGGTCTTTCCACACGGATCAGTGTTCTTAGGATTGGAAATATTACATAAAGAAACACATGAGTCAACGATAAATGAAAAATCAGAAAACTTGAGACACTTTTACGTATCTTTCGGCTTCGTAACATAACATAGACCACGAGAACATTGAGTATCATTCCACAGACCAACAGAACGTAGAATATCCCCACCAAAAAAACGAAGTAACTTCCAAAAAAGTAAGTTTCCACCTGATATGGAGAAGACTGATTCTCTGAGCTATTGTTGATCCAATAAAATTTCGACTCCATTTCAAACACAGAACGCCTTTCTGTCTTTCGTAATAACGTCAAAGAACCGACATAAAGCGGAATTTGCTGGAGATAGGTGGTTGATTTTTCCGAAGAGTGCTGAACAAACTTTAAGGCCGCACCAAGTTTTCACTTTGCGGAGGACCTGCTAAGAATAAACCGGGCACAAGATAATTGGACCGAGCTTATTTGTAGTTTTGTTTGTTTACATAGGTCTCAAATAAGTACTGCAAAACCAACACACACGTAATGACTTTAACCAATAGCAAGTGTCCCAGCTATTGAATGAGCCAGTCGTAACTCGATGACGCAAAGAAAACGCATGCCGAGGGCGCTAGGCGAGGTAAAATTACTTACACTGAAAACTGGACCGTCCCCAATTGAGTCATGTGTCACTCAAAAGGCCACCAAGTCTAACTAAGATATTGCGGTGGTTAAATTATGCAAGGAAAGCTTCGAGACACTGACTTCTGCCTGCTGGTTGTCTGTATCACAGCCAAATAAGCCCTAATGCAAGTTGCAAAAAAGTTATCCTGCCATCAGGAAAATAAAAGGAAAAACATAGAGTTGATGTGTTCGGTTTCGGACATCTGTTTCGTACAGCTGCATACACTTAAAATTATTATTAATTTCTATTTTGAACTTCCAAGTCAGAGAACTAAACAATTAAGGCGAACAAAAATTTTAATGCTTCTTCAAACACCACCTGTGTACCTACGGTGCAAAAATTCATTGACGGACACAACAGATTCTGCAAACTAATTTGGTTATAACCTACTTAGTATTTATTAAGTAGTGAAAGTAGCGCGTTTAGAAACAAAAGAGCACCAGAGAAAACTAAAAACTGGTAGCGGATTAAAATAATATGCCTGTGGGTCTGTAATAAAACAATTATTGCTGTTTCCCTCTGTTTGAAAGCGAGTCCCGCAAGCAAAACAATTCAAATGAAAATGAGCTTGAACGGTCGCATGCAACAGCTCAGTTTGTTTCCAGCTGTAGGGTTGTGTAACAAGGCGAACTTTTAAACCTGGGCGCAATTGTTCGAAGGTTGGATAGCGCTATTCACTGGACAAATCGCTACCCCTGGACAACTCTATTCGTTTTGCTGGTGTTTATCCGCTGGATTGTGATTTCTCCACCTTTTGAACAAACCGACTCTGGACGAAGCAAGATTGTACCGTGGCTTCAAAGGGCCATACATTTTCTCCACTCTTTTTTTTTTACTTGCGACTTACTTGCTACGTTAGTTGCTACTTTTTTGCGATCTAGCTGCTACTTCCTTGCTACTTAGCTGAGTTAGGGTTAGGGTAAAAAAAAAAAGAGTGTTGTTTTTGACAGTGAATGACTTCCCTTCAAGACGAGCTTGAAAACAGAGGCAAACAGCAATTCGAAAAAACGAGCTACAAGACAACTATAGCTATGTCTTAAGAGATATTTCTTAGTTTTCTCCCGTTTTCAAAAACCAGCATTTGATTTCTCGTCATCAGCCTTTATTTGATTTGATTTTAATAAACGAGTGATTATCGTTTTCTAATACTCGTAATGTACAGCACTTAAACAAAAAAAACACCATGTCAGCTAGTCAGTAACTTGTTCATCAAAATATTCGTAAGTTTAGGAAATGCCATGGACATAAGATGTCCTTTATTAGAGAAATGGAGTGAAACTCTGCAACTGTTCCTTCAGTGACTTGCTGCTCTTCACTGAAGGCAATAAAAGGATCATCATTTGATCCAAATTGCACAATCCATGGAGTGTTTTGTTTGATTTGTTCCCACTGCCAGGGACGATTATAGCAGCCTGAAGGGCAATGACATTTATTTTATTTTTCATTTTTGTTTGCCACACATACATAGCAACATTGAATGAGGGAGGACCCCCATCTTTTATTTCTAAAATGTAATCAGCATGCCAGAATGACACTTCCCGCAAAGTTTAAGAAAAATATGTGGAGCAGATTCAGAGCACCTTAAACAATTGAAAATTTAATTAAGATAGCTGTGGATCTGCTCCACAGAATTCTTTTAAACTTTGCAGAGAGTTTCATCTCAGCCTGCTGATCATTTTTGTGCAATAACAAATTGGGGTCACCTAGTTTGTTTTTCAGATAGGAGCAACTGAAGCCAAAATATAGGGTGTTTTTGCTAGGCTTTTCTGTTGCCATGGTAACTTGCATGCCACAAAAATGACTGCATCTTGTTCAGTAATAATTGATGTTTCACATGGCGTTGTAGTGTCAATCCTTCTAATAACGTGTTGTAACTGGTTTGAGCCACCTTAAGCTATTAGCTTTGATTACCGAAAACATCCAGTCACCTATAATGCACCTTTCTCTAAAAAACCCAGTCGATATCCAGCTGCTCCCAAGAGACTCAGAAAGCTACACCTAGGAAAGGGTAGCCTACGTGTAGCTGTGCCCTCCCCCCGAGGGGGAGGGAGAGGGAGGTGGGTGTGGTAGACAGTCACTTTCATCACTGAGTTTTGATCAATACTAAATACTATTATCAATGACTACCTGGATCAGGCATGTTCTTTTGGACACAGTCAACTCCTCTCTTAAAATAGAAAGATTCGGTTGTTCATTAATTAAACTCGTATTGAAGTAAAGTGAATCTGCTTTCGTCGTAATTGCTTTCGGCCGTACTTTTTAGCTCACCTCAGTTAACTTGTCTCTAGGCCAGCCGTACCGAGGGTGGGTAGTAAACATGCGATGTTGGACGACAACCGGAGGTGAGCTGTTTTTCCCTTTCAATTTGTCTTTACACAAACACATTATATATTGCTCATTTTGTTCTCCATTTAGAGATGATTAGTTCAAACATCTGGTAGACACTCGGCGCTTTCCATTCGACCAATTATTTCGAGATTTCCGGTCCGAAACTGAACCTAATGGAATGAATGGTAAAAATCCCAGGAAAAGTTTTCGGAAATTTAGGAATATTCTTTGATGGAATTTCCGGAATTATCGAAAATTTTGTGTTCCATTCGCAAGAGATGTCGGGTTTATTAGCCTCCCTACCGAGCGTGAGCTCACGTGGACACTTGAAAAAGCAATTAATGGCGGCCGGAGCAGCGTATCAATGCTCAGCGTGTGGCTTTGTGTCGAACGATTTCAGTCTTTTTCTACAGCATCAATGCAGCAATTTGTTTCCTTCAACCAGCAACGGTATGTCACGCTAACTTCGACTTTCGCTCGTCGTAGTTCTGTTCCCGCCGAGTTCCATTCGACCAGCGAAAATTCCGAAAATTTGAACCGGTAATTTTTGTTGAATGGAAAGCGTCCACTATTTTCCTCGCATGCGAAATGCTCACTTCCGGTTGCCGTCCGCATCTCAAAACTCGTCGTGGCGTTGCTTAATTAAGCTCCGCAGCAAGAGTAGCCCTTAAAGGGGCACTGTCATGAGCTGCGCATGCTCGAGTTTGTTTGCTCTCGAGCCCTCCTCGAGCCCACGGAAAATTCTAGCCGCCATCATGGATTCACGCGTGAGTCACGTATATTCGCCAGAGTTTCTCCTTTGTCCACCATGGCCCTCCCCAGTGGACGCCATTTTGAATTTGTCGATTCAACTTGAAAAAAGTTAACCTAACACTTTTCAAGTTTTCACAAGACGCTAGCGCATGCGCTTCTCGTGACAGTTTTCCTTTAAAAAATATTTCTCCCAAAGACCATAATTTTTTAGGAGAAGTCATGTGTCTTTTCCTCTCTTTTACGCCAGTTTTTTCTGTTATTCAACGTATACCGTTTGTGACGTTTAGGTTTTAAAACCTTTGCAAAAACCGTAGACGATAAGTTGCACAGCGTTGGATCAGAGAAGATCTTGATCAGTCAACATTGATAAAAAAATATTTATGAAAGTCAAGTAGACTACAGCACGACTGATAAAACAACGCGAAAGTATATTTATTAGCGATATTTCGGCTGGCCAATACCAGCCTTCATCAGGTTCATTTATTCATACTGCTTGTAAATATTAACTTTATTCTGTCTCTCAGATAATATGCACGCTATGACTGGTGGATTACATGGGCGTTTTTCCTCATTTGGTGTCATTTTTAACCGAAATATAGAATAAATAATTTGCTAAAGAAAAAACGAGGGGTGTGACATAATACAGCAAATCTCTCGACCTTGGATGGTAAGAGGTATTTAAGCAGTTTGGCTTTTAAAATTCAAAAATAGCAAACAAGTTTGCAATCGTATGCGGCATTACAGTAGTTTATTTCAATGCGCCTCCTTAAACAAAGTATTTATTATACAAATATGGAAATCAAAGTTTAACTTTTGAGACCCTTTCAAATTTCCAAATTCTTCCTTTTTATCACTTCTTCCTGCAAGACATTTTCCAATCCTCGCGCGTAAATCCACCTAGCTGGTTTTGCACTTTCCTGACGTCACAATTATTATGAACAAGGCGATTTCGTGCGAACGCGTTGCAAGAATATTGGTTACTGTACAGCGGGTCGTACTGAATTGAAGCGAAAACTACCATGACGTAAACACGGCGAGCAATGCCGAAAACAGCAACAAGAAAATTTCACAAAAAGTTTCCGGAAATCAGGGCTAAAAAATGCATATACCAGTGGGTTTAAAAAGGAGCTTAAGGCCTCTGCTGTTTGACACGCCATATATAAAGAATAATCTTCAGGAAATGATAAATGAACGAAAACCTCATATGCTCTAAGAAAATCAACACAAAGGGTAAATCCCCAACCTACAGCAAAGATGAAGACAGCTATGACCATCAAGCGAACTGTTTTAGCTTTATGTTTTGCAACTGCACCATGAATGATGCCATTTTTAGTCCCTTTCCACAACCTTTGAGCAATCTTTGTGTAAATAAGCACTATTAATATGAAGGGGACTGCAAAAGCCGAGACAAAATACATCGCCTTCGGCAGTCTGCCACTGCCAAGCGGGTAGCAAAGGAAAACGTTCTTACACTGTTCCGTCGCATTTTTACCTCCCCGACATATTTGAACTGGTGTTGGTTGAACAGTAAAAATGACTGGTATTGAAGTCACGCAGGCGTAAAGCCATATACTTGAAATCAACAGCAAGTATGTCCGCAGCTTCCGCGGTGCTAGGCTTTTAAAAGGTTGGAGAACGTTTCTGTATCTGTCCCAAGCAATAGCAGTCAAACTGCCAAAAATCGAAGCGGAAAACATATACCGTGCAAACTCTTCAGCTGTACATGACAGTATCGGTGAACTTTCCACACGGATCAGTGCTCTTAAGATTGGAAATATTACATAAAGAAACACATGAGTCAACGATAAATGAAAAATCAGAAAACTTGAGACACTTTTACGTATCTTTCGGCTTCGTAACATAACATAGACCACGAGAGCATTGAGTATCACACCACAGACCAACAGAACGTAGAATATCGGCAGCAGGGAAACGTTGACGAAGTAAGTTCCAAAAACTTCGACAACCATAGTTGTTTCCACCAGACATGGAGAGGACTGATTCTCTGAGCTATTGTTGATCCAATAAAATTCCGATTCCATTTGAAACACAGAGCGCCTTTTTCTCTTTCGTATTGACCCAAAGCAGAATTTGCTGGAGTTAAGTGGTTGATTTTCCGAAGAGTGCTGAGTTTTCACTTTGTTGAGGACCTGCTAAGAATAAACCAGGCAAAAAATAAAAAATAACGGAGCTCATTTGTAGTTTGTTTGTTGACATAGGTCTCAAATGAGTACTACAAAAGCAACACACACCTATGACTTTAGTCAATAGCAACTGTCCCAGAGGGCAGAGGGCGCTAGCATGCCTCAGTTTCAAAGCGAGTCCTGGTGCACACATATTGAAATGGAAATGAGTTGCGTACTCCTGTGCAAATCGAACTCATTTCCCTTACAATAGACAAGTACCACGACACACTTCGAAACTGACGAGACGAACAGCAGCTCTGCCTGTCTCTGCCCTGCTTGTTGTCTGTATCACAGCCAAATAAGTTATAATGCAAGTTGCAAAAAAATTCTGCTGCCATCACTGAGGAAACTAAAAGAGCAAACTTGTACATAGAGTTGATGTGTTCGGTTCCGGACAGCTGTATAAACTTAAAATTATTATTTTCCTTAAAGTTCTAGTCGTGCCACGTTTTTACACTCTCCTTCAGTTCTTCCTTCAGTAGAAATCAAAGTCTTTTAAGAAAAATGGCTTGTGCTTTCAAAAAAAAACATTTCAGTTTTTAAAAATTTATTTACTAAGGAATGGGACGATTTTTAATATCTTTCCAGATTATTGTAATAAAGTAAATAATTTCTATTTTGAACTTCCAAGTCAGAGAACTAAACAATTAAGGCAAACAAATTTTAATGCTTCTTCAAACAACACCTGTGTACCTGCGGAGCAAAATATCATTGATGGACACAAATTTTCAACAGATTCTGCAAACTAATTTGGTTATAACCTACTTAGTATTTATTAAGAAGTGAAAGTAGCTCGTTTCGAAATAAAAGAGCACCAGAGAAAACTAGAAACTGGTAGCGGATAAAAGTAATATTCCTGTGGGTCTATAATAAAACAATTATTGCTGTTTCAGTTTCCCTCTGTTTGAAAGCGAGTCCCGAAAGCAAAATCATTCAAATGAAAATGAGCTTGATCGGTCGCATGCGACAGCTCAGTTTGTTTCCAGCTGTAGGGTTGTGTAACAAGGCGAGCTTTTAATCCATTCACCCCTAAACCGGCCGAAACCGGCCATACATAGTATTTTACTCTGTCTAACGCCAGACGATTTTACTCGTCAATGGGGAACCCCCAGGAGTCAATGGGTTAAACCTGCGCCCAGTTGCATAATTGTTTGAAGGTTGGATAGCGCTATTCGAGTCTAATTGGCGCGTGTCACGTGTCGCGGGTAAATTGTCGCGTGTCCCGGGTCTGGTATAAATAGTCGCGGGTCCGGTATAAGTTGTTCTGAATTCAAGATTTTGGAAATCCTCTTTAAGAAAGTATCCTAAACATCCATCAAAGCTAACCTTAGGCCTAACTAGGCCTAAACAAAAGTTCTTAGGTCTAAGGTTAGCTTTTATGAATATGAATATGAACATGTTACTTATGTCCACGTTTGCACGCAGCTGCAAAAATTGCAATTTTTCGCAAAAATCATAAAAGTTACAAAGACGACGAGTCCCTAACTAGGACTCGCGATTTTTGCGAAAATTGCTAATTCACCGTCAAATCGCCCAGTTGTGCCAACAAAAAGTCGTGCCAAGACAGTCGTGCCAAGAAAAGTGGTGCCAAAAAAGTCGTGCCAAGAAAATTCGTGCCAAGAAAGTCGTGCCAAAAAAGTCGTGCCAAATAAAAGTCGTGCCAAGAAAGTCCTGCCAACAAAAAGTCGTGCCACAAAAGTCGTGCCAAGAAAGTCGTGCCAACAAAAAGTCGTGCCAAGAAAAGTCGTGCCAAGAAAGTCGTACAAAAAAATTTGAGGAGGAAAATATAGTGGCACTAAATAGGTTCCGTATCTTCGTGTTCTCCAGTTTTCACTTCCGATCAAAAACCAGCATTTGATTTCTATTCATCAGCCATTATTTGAGTTAATTTGATTTGAACGAGTGGTTATCGTTTTCTAATACCCGTAGCCTACAGCACTTGGTTTAAGTAATGTTTAAAAAACGAGCAGGAGTGCCTTATTGGGTTTAAAACCACGAGGGGCAGCCGAGGGGTTTTAGACCCAAGAAGTTTTAGATCCATAACTGTATTGGCAGTGGTTGACAAAATATTTGAGCAGCTTCTAAGTAAACAGATGTCAAAAATGTTTAAACGATTTTTGACCCCTTTATATCAGCATACCGTAAAATGTACAGCTGTGAGACCACATTGGTTCGTTTGGTCGAAGACTGGAAACATGCAATTGACCATGGTAAACCTGTAGGCGAACTATCAACGGATATGAGCAAGGCCTTCGATGCGATGCATCCCACCTTGCTGCTGGCTAAACTAAAAGGCTTACGGCTTCTCGGAAGAGACCTTATCACTGATGCGCTCATTCTTCAAAAAACGCAAAGGAAGAACTAAATTAGGAACTGTGGTTGGTGAATGGAAAGAAATAAAAATGGGCTACCCCCAAGGATCCAATTTGGGCCGGTTATTCTGAAATATTTTTTACCAGAATGACCTCTTTTACCTGAATCGTGCGTCAAGTCTATCAATAGAGAGCTTTAGCAACGACAACGGCGACGGCAACGAGAACGTCACAAATTTGCACATTTTGTAGGCAAAAACAATAGCTTTGCACGGTCTGCACGTGGGTTTTTCACTTTTGTCCATTTCTTTGCCGTCGTCAGCAAAACAACAACGTGAAATAGCCAAGTTTGAGGTTTTATGGAGGACGTCAGCACTTGAGGATAAACTTTCATTTTCTCCCCTAAATTTAGCGCCGCTCATAACGGTTTCATTCCTGAGGGACTGCTACACCTTTGCAATAAGGCGAATTTATGTTTTTAGATGACGTTCTCGTTGCCGTTCCCGTCGTCGTTGCTAAAGCTCCCTAATGTGCGCCGTCGACCATCAAACCATACGAGACAAATTCCACGCCATTTGATGAAAGGCATTCCCGTGTT
>OX421458.1:26114017-26124017 GCA_949126865.1 Montipora capitata | reverse complement strand
TAAATCTGGCCGCAGTTGTTCGAAGGTTGGATAGCTGGATCAATCACTATCCACTGGATAGCTCTACTGGTTTTTCTAGTGTTTATCCGCTGGATAGTGATTTATTCGGCGATTTATCCACCTTTTGAACAACCGACGCCTGATGAAGCAAGATCGACCAGGTGAGAATAGCCCTGAAAAAGAGTTTTCATTTGTTTATGACCTTGAATGACTTCCCTTCAAGACGAGTTCAAAAACAGGGTCAAATAACAAATCGAAATGAGCTTATCAGACAACTATAGGTGTGTTTTGAGAAATATTTGTTCGCGTTGTCCGGTTTTCGCTTTCCATCAAAAACCAGCATTTGATCCTTTATTTGATTTGACTTGATTTGAACGAGTGGTTAATATCGCCATTTTCTAATACCCGTAACCTACAGCACTAGGTTTAACGATGACACTTTGTTACACTTCCAGCGGTCTCTTTTTCAGTGTCGAAAGTAATTAGCGAATTGCTTTGGTTTTACATTACTTCACTCAGTGATTGGTTCAAAGTTTTCCCGCCATTTTTTCAACCAATCAGAACTGAAACCAAAACCAATCGTGTCTTGCGCGTGCACATTTTCCCGCGCTTTGTGTCGGCTACGTGTAATCACTTCGAGTTTTGATTGGTTTATTGCTCTATATTTGTCATGCCTACTTTTATTTGTATCAGGCAAGTTACACGAATGACACCTTCTGGTATTCTTATTTCACGTAAAATGGAACATTGATGAGAAATTATTTTCATAGTACCCTTCAATCCCCATGTCACTAAGAAACACCCTCTCGTATCATACTTTCCTGGTTCTTCACCGTAGTTCATGCGTTGAAGAAAGAAGACAAGACAAGACCAGACAAGAGGCCGACCGCAGTCGAAGAAAACCCGAAGGTAACCCGAAGGCTCTTTTTTCTTAGCTTCTACAGTAACTCACGGCATCTACCGTGACTCGCTGCAGGGGTGGGAGCCACTCCTAACCCGTTGCATGTACAACTTGTCCCCAGTAATACTGGTACTCATTTTACCCACCACGAATGGATGGCAAGCTGAGTGAACTTTGGAACGCACGAGCTGGGAGTCGAACCAGGAGCGCTGGAATGCAGTCCGCGAGCGATACCCACAACGCTACGAGCGCTCCCCAAAAAGAAACAGAAAGAAACAGGGTTTCAACTTTCTGCGTTGGGCCAGAGGCTGGAGACGAGCCTTCTTTAGGTCAGCTGAAGGAGCATTGATAAATATTAAGGTCCTTTCTTGCACAGAGTCGAGCCTGGCAAGTTTACTTTCGTCAGCGGGCATCCACACAGTGAGGGAGTATTCCACACATGGTCTGGCCATACCCTTGGAAATGGTAATTTTATCATACAGGGATACCTTTTTCAAGTAGGCCTAGTCGCTTACCGGCAACTGAAGCCATCAGTTTTCGACTACATGGTTTTGATGAAAGTCGTTGTAGAAGGTATTGATGCGGGTGTGCCCTCGGTGTTCTGAATCAACTGATTGCCACGTTTTTGCATTTTGCTGCTCTGACATCCCAATTTTCTTCTCAGTCTTGGATTCCTTTGGGTCCTCGCTCTTCCGCCCTGGAATATTTCTTTTTTCTGTAATCATTCCTCAAAACTCAGGCTGATGTGTTATCTACATACAAGAAGATTGCCCACCGTTTGTAGGTTTTCTGCAACTGAACTAAGTTCAACAAGAGGGCCTTGGATGGAACCTCGCGGGACTCCAGCATTTATGGCCGTGGTACTCGACTCTAAACCACTGATAGTAAATTTCAATTCTCTGTCGGTAGGGTATTCAACTATCTTGATCAGGTTGGCTTTTATATTTAGACACAGGAAAAGCTTGGCTAGCAAGCCAGCATGCCATACTATACTAAGGTCCACTGAGCTGATGTTCAGGCAGATCAGGCGAGATTCCGAATCCATCTTTGACTGAACATAGCACTTTAAATTTCATAATATTGTAAGTTACTCCTATTTTCTTTAACCTCCCCAACAGAATTTGCACTACAAAAAGTCCGATGGGTTTATCCTTGAAAGAGTTACGCCTGCTTCGGCGATCGTCCCGAAATTGAAATATTCAAGATATCTTGAACGCAGCTTATTTTAAGTAAATACTACTTTAATCTTGCACAGGTCTTCATAATATGGACTTCTTATAGGCACATGAAGTGTCGCGTTAGATTTTAAGCTGCCATAAACTAAACAGGTGTGCATACAGTCGTGTATACATCAATTCCTCAACAGGAGACTTTGTTCATGTAAAAATTGGACGACTAAGGCGCCATCATTCCAAACGGGAAAATACTGTTCCACAAAAAAAGTACCAGAGATCCCAAACGCAAGATGGTTCTGTGGGTTTGAGATTGAAAAGAGGTCATTTGTCACCTTGAAAGTTTCCAAGATTAATTAACTCCTTGACTATACCAGCGAAATGAGATTGAAAACTACATGTACAGCACGAATATAACACTGTGACAATGAGCCAACCACAGAACTTCCTTTCAGCAGTTGCACACAATGAACAGCTCCACAGGAAACTATTGCCATCGTCAGTACACACATAGCCTCGCAAGTAGCTAGGCTCCCAATAAAATATAAGAGTTTTAAATCGAGTAAATCACGAAAGTAAAAGTTAGCATCGGTACTTTTCTCCTTTTTTCATCTTTCGCTTTTCTTTCACAGACGAGAACAAGTCCATTAATTGGGTCTGTACATGCTCGTTTAAGAATTGCTGCTGCTTTTCAAAGTTCTTCGGCTTTGCACTAAGTTCTCCTTTTAAACTGAGCTGGGCATCTTCAAATTTCTGCATAGATTCTTGAAACTCGCGGTAGCTTTTACTATTAACGACTTCTGCGGTTTTCAACTTCTGGTTTCCTCCTCGTTTGTCTTTTCTCAGATCTAAGGCTTTTCCGTTATTTATGAAAATCACACTGTCTTCGATTTTGACTTCCGAAAACGGCCTAGAAAGCTGGTCCTCTTTTTTTTCTCTTGGGTTGTTGTCAGTTGTTCGTCGTTCAATTGAGTGGACGCTGCCAGCTCGCGCCTTGTATGTCGTATTTCTGCCTGCAGACATTGTGCGAGACATCTTTGGCTTTGTGAGCATCACAGGTTGTGTTGGCCGACTGACAAGAGGGAATGATTGAGCTTGTACCATGATAGGCGTTTGTTTAGGAAATTCAAGACCAATCGAGTGGTTCACTGGGGTGCTGAGACAGCTATGTGTTCGTATTCGCGAAGGCCCAGGAGATTCTGGAAGTCTAACGGATTCTTCTCTTGGAATTTTCGCGGATGTTTGCGAAAGTCTTGATCGCCATCTTGCCGCATTTAAACTCTGTCCCAGACAAGGGGAACTGTTCCACTTCGTATCCAAATAAACAAGTTTGCTAGGATACATTTTGTTGCTGGTTTCGACGCAGCTACTTCGCGAATTGTTGAAGTCGAATTCGCTAACGATACCATGAGGAAATGCAGACCTTTTTCGCCCGTAAGATAAATACTCGCAGTTACGCCCGGTGGACGTTGGAAACCCTTCATGATCAGAATTTGCTGCTTGCTTGAAGATTGAAGAGCTTTCTATTGTGATGTTGTGAAAAGACTCGATATCCGGTTTCTTAGTTTTACTTAAAGAATTCGCCATTCGTGATAGGGCACTAAGGGAACCACTTCCAGTTAACGTTCATTCACTGCTATTGACTTCAGTGCAATTGAAGAATTTACCAGTTAACTAAGATTTTAAGTTGATGTAAGTCCTGTAAACTGCGAAGCGAAACCTGCATAGAAATCATTTCAAAAATTTCAAATTACCACCCACAGCTGAGGCTTTGTAACTCAGAAAACATCCTCTTGAAAGTCACGAAATTAACACGAGTTCCAATGTTAGTCATGTTAAGCGCCTTTGCAAAGGAAGTGGCTGAATGAACGCTACTCCCATCACTTATGACAATAATAGTTATGACATTTATTTAAAGAGCCATGAAATTTAAGCCGTAGAAGAAATGCTTTCATCGACAGGTGATCTTGACTACTTTATTTATTTATCACTCCCTTACTTTGTTTTCCTGTTCGTTTGAAAGCCCAGTTTCGGTCAAATTTCAAACAAGATATGCTTTAATATCGCGGTCGACAAACTGAAATACCATCAATCAATCAATCAATCTTTTATTTGCTACAATACAAAATTACATAAACTTTAAAACATACATTAAGTGGTGAGAAGACCTTTAAAAACCATAAGGCTTATACTGAGAGATCTCCTTGGTGATACGTGAATAAGAAATCAATTACAGCAAAAGGTGAGCGTAGCAAACAAAATGAAACAATCAAACTGCTATTTTGATGGCTTCATAGTTTAAGTTATTTGCTTTTTTATCTTGGGCAATACTTAATTATTAATTAAATTAATTACCACCATTAAGAGTGCACAAGTCAAACAATCATTTATCGAACACTAATTAACAATTAGATTATGAGCTCGAGATTTCTAAGAGGTGATAGTTGATGAGGCCGAAGGCCTCATCAACTATCACCTCATAGAAATCGAGAGCGAATAATCTAATTCTTTTAGTGGAATTCTTACCAAAATTTACTTTAAATAACGGTTTCCAATTATTTCTTGACGTATATTATTAGACTTTGCGCCTGAAAAAGACCGCTCGGATTGAATTGCCATTTAAAATCTAAATTGTGCGCGCGAGCGCATCAGCTTTTTCAATAATTTCAACTTTTTTGAAAGTCAAGAAACCGTAAATGTCCTTCGTTTAGACTTCTCAGAAATTTAATTACCCAATTGCATCCAAACCTTCTTCCAAAACTTTGGAAAAACGAAAAAAAACGTCGTTATTTCCAAGACGACCTCCAGCCACTGCACACTAATGGCTGATAGTGTTCAATGGCTCAGCCAATCAGATTACAGCATTTGCATTAGTATACTAGTAGAATTCTACTAATTTTCTAACGTTTTCTTTCCGAATACGCCTTCCGTCCACACGTATCCGGCGAATTCGCTGGCGAATCCGGAACGTTTTGAATACGCTCTCCAGAGTGGATATTTTTGAATCCGCTATGAATCCGGAACCGTGTGGAGGGTAAATCTGGAATTTTTTCATCGGGATGACATAACAAGATCGAGCCCAGTTCCTAACCGTGAAGTCCATTCTCAAGATGGCTGCCGAGGGCAATATTATCTCTTCATGGCGCATGCTCTGTTACCTCTGTTCCCTTGAGGAGTCCCGAGTACTAGAGTGAATACGGATACGTTTCGGATACGTGTGGACGGGCAAATTCGATTTCAATACGCAAAGCGTTGTCACGCAACGCTTTCCCACTGAAAGCGTTCCGTGACCACGACAGCCGGCTGCGAATACTCTTGGAACCCTCAGCGACATGATATGCTGCTTGGTTGATTCCAAGATCCACCGCAGAACGAGCAACCTGCTCAGCTCGACTGAAATGTCTGACACTCTGTTAGAGACAGGTGCTTCCCTTAACCCCAATCCTATTTAGATGGATTTCTGTGGTTGTATCAGACTTTTATCCATTGTATTTATTACTTCTATCACGTGATCAGCGGCCATGCTTTAATCCCTAACTACCTTTGCACTGGGCACCAACGTGTCCTCCGTGACGTCATGAAGGATTAAAAAGATGGCGCGAACAATACATCAGCATGAAACCACAAGACTCGGTGTAACGTGCATCAAAGTGTCCCTCACTCCTGCTGGGCAATCTTTTGTGCCTTGATTCTCGTGAGGATGATCAAAGCTCTTTTCTTCACGTTCACATTGTCGTGAGAAGTCAGATCATCCAGGGCCTTATTCAGTCCTGCAATTTCCAAATCCCTCCGGAAATACTCTACAAGAAAGCATTTTTTTGATTTTACACATTGCTTCGCCATGTCTAACAAAAGTAAAACGGTGTATAGGAGGGTGAGGGCATCCCAACCTCGTTCCCAGGGATTTTTTCTGCCGAGAAAAGCCCTGGGAACGAGGCTGAGGGCACAAGAACTCCAACATATCCTCTACTTTTGAAATGACTATTATTGACAATTCGTAATTTACTTTGGAATGACTGTTATCGTCATTTTAGGATTACTCTGTCCTAGGACTTGTGGTAGCAGATGAACAAAATAAAAAAATAAAAAAAAGGAAAAGTGGCATCCCTGAAGGGGATTTGAACCCGGAGCTCCCAATGTGAAGGAACTGCTTTTATTCACTTAACTAAAGATCAACTGGCTGACAATTGCACCGATTATTTATCAAATCTAATTCGTATATATAAAATCATTGCTGAATGTGGTTAAGTCTAGTACTTGATTTTAAAATGGTTAGCTTTCTCTTAAGGTTTGGTAACCGACATTTTCTCCTTTTTAAACTTGTTTCTTAGCTGGTGATAAGACACGTTTACAGCGGCATTCGGAAGAAAAAAAAAATTAATATATTTTTAAAAAGAGTTCTGTCAGTTAGCGATGCGGTAGTCTAGTGGTTAACAGAAAGGGTCATTAATCGATTGGGGTTCGGATTTTAAAAATAGAGATTCATTTCCCATAATCCTTATCAAGCGCTAAGCGTCCTAAATTGACGATAATAGTCAATTTAGAGGAACTAAGGAATTGTAGATACTAGTCATTTCAGAGGAAAAGGATGGGTTGAGAACTCAATTATCATGAGGTCGAAAATCAATCTTCATTGCCATCAACTTTTCGCATTATACAAGGACAAGGCTATGGGTGTCTTATAAATGTTTGGCTCAGATGTCAGTGCTGGGAAATTACTGTCAAAGAAAACCATGATTCTTCACACTTGTCGTTGCCGTGACAGACAAATAAAATAAGCTCATTTAGGTAATGACCGACCACTTTACCAGCGCAGCAAGCGTTTGCGTCGGGTCTCTGGGGCGAGAGCCCCGGCCATGGGGAGGGAGGGAAAAAACACTTGGAACCTCTCCCCCTTCCCCCTATCTAATTTTCTCTCTCAACCCATGTTTACACGTCCAAACACTACAAAAATCTCTTCAATCTGAAACCCCTCGGAAACGAATGCTACGCCGTGTACAAACCTTGGAGTGAAAATGATTCTAAGACCGCCATAGCGTTGTAGCAGGTTTGTGGATTTATCCCTTGAGTTTTAATCAGTTTAACAAGCGTCTGAATGAGGCCGCTCTCTCTAAACTTGGGGTAAAAATCGGCTGCAAAAATAAACAGATTATAAAATTACCTTTCGTATGCAATATTGTACAGCACAGAGAATAAAAAGAATGTTCTCGCTTGAGAAAAGCAACAAAAAAAAAAAAAAAATCAGAAAAAAAATAAAGGATTGTATTTATGAATAACGACTCGAGGTTACTCGAGAAAAGCCGATTGCTCCTCGGAGGAGTCGAACATACGACCTTCCGATTACTAGTTCGGATGCTCTACCACTGAGCTATAGGAGGCACGTGGGAGCTAGGACTCGGGAATGCTAGGAGAAATCCGATTGCTCCTCGGAGGAGTCGAACCTACGACCTTCCGATTACTAGTTCGGATGCTCTACCACTGAGCTATAGGAGGCACGTGGGAGCTAGGACTCGGGAATGCTAGGAGAAATCCGATTGCTCCTCGGAGGAGTCGAACCTACGACCTTCCGATTACTAGTTCGGGTGCTCTACCACTGAGCTATAGGAGGCACGTGGGAGCTAGGACTCGGGAATGCTAGGAGAAATCCGATTGCTCCTCGGAGGAGTCGAACATACGACCTTCCGATTACTAGTTCGGATGCTCTACCACTGAGCTATAGGAGGCACGTGGGAGCTAGGACTCGGGAATGCTAGGAGAAATCCGATTGCTCCTCGGAGGAGTCGAACCTACGACCTTCCGATTACTAGTTCGGATGCTCTACCACTGAGCTATAGGAGGCACGTGGGAGCTAGGACTCGGGAATGCTGGGAGAAATCCGATTGCTCCTCGGCAGGAGTCGAACATACGACTTTCCGATTACTAGTTCGGATGTTCTACCGCTGAGCTGTAGGAGGCTCGTGGAAATTCAACCACAGACAAATTGCATTCGGACCCTCAGGTACTCATTCTGGTTCACCTCCTCTCCCTCCCCCTCAGGGAACTTTGGCTCAAATTAGCTCAGGTCACTCAAAAACACAAACATTTCCATGAAACTTTCTTGGCGGGAGGCGGGTAAATAGATAGCGCATTGTTACGCAAAACAAATTTTGTGTTGTAGAATTGCACGAAAATGCTAGTGTCCCTCCAATTCTTGGGTTTCACTCACGTGATCAACAGCCATGTTTTTCAACGAAAACAAAAGAAGACGTTAGCATAATAATAGCTTTCAATTCCCGGAGGATTGGATCGGGACACCAACATGGCCGCCATTTCATTGTTTGGGGACACCGTCATGGCGGCCGTGACGTCATGTGAAATCCAAGAATTAATCTGTCTTAACACCCCTTTCACACCAACAAGGGATGTTTAAGAACGGTGCCTTCTAATTCAAAGGTATGTTTGCCCCGATTTATGATTATGCAAGAAAGGTAGATCTTAACAAGTGTTATTGAAATCCAACAAGAAAATTGGGGGTAACCACGCATTTTTCAAAGATAAAATTTTCATGAACAATATTTGTAAAAAGCTCTAAAATACAAAGCAAAGTATGACGTTCTTTCTCAAATTGAAGCTTAATTATCTCTAAAGAATGCATGGTTACCCCCAATTTTCTTTTTGGATATCAAGAGTACTTACGAAGATCTACTTTCTCTGCATAGTTTTAAACCGCGCAAAAATATCCCTGCATTAGCAAGCATCACCGATAGGAAATCCGAGTATCTGGAGTTGCGCAGAACGTATGCGCAATAACAATAGTAGGCACCGTCCTTAACTGGGTTTAACAAAATAAAAACCGGTCGCAGAAAAATGTAGGACTGGCTTTTACATGAGATTCAGCTTTAGTTTCAATACATACTTTGATCTGTAATAAATTTGCAGTCGACAAAACTCAGTATAGATGGTTTAAAAGGAAACACTTTGAAACTGTGTTTAACTAAACATCTCCAAAACATGGTTGTGGTTTGGTGTGAACGGGGAATAAGATTGTAGATTTATATGATATATACAGTAAATCCTCTACAACATTTGTAAAGAAAATACTCTGACCCGCTGTCTCGAATGATGGAACGCTAATTCAAAAAGGCCATAGGATAAAAGTACAGTTTGGTTTCAGCGGAACTTTGCAGCTAGGATAAAATTAAAGGCTAATGAGCGGAACATATGCTATAATGTTCGACAGCATACCGGTGCATTGGAGTAGAAACTTGTGCTGAGTATCTTAAAACCGAATTTACAGTCAAAGTAATTATTTTGACCAATCACGACAAGTGCAAGCAATGTGATGAACCAATCAAAGTTCAAAGAAATAACACGTGACTAGCTCAACCGCCGGAATATACTTTCCAGTCTCAATTGAAAACCGCTCCAAATGTTCACCTTTAACTGTAGACGACACAACTGCTAACGCAATAAGTGCTTCGTTCTGCATGATGTCGTGTTCGGAAGAAACCATTTCAATGATCGGTTCGAGGCCCCCAAACTTGATAATTTGTTCACCAACTTCTGTGACACCAAAAGAGACAAACATTAGCGTACACTTTAGAGTGTACTCATCATGGATGGTTGTCAGTGAATGCAAAATGAGGTTTTGCTGTTCTGTTTAAACTAAATTTACCTGCTGCCTTGGCTTGTTTAGCAATCAATGCCAACATTCTGCATGCTTCGGATTTGACACCCTCGTGACCGCTGGCTTTGCAACATCGCACCAGGGTCTGCATATGTTCGTTACTTTGCGCAATTTTATTGGCTACGTCAGCTGTAACGCAAAACAACAATGTCAATGTATAAGAAAACAACTTATGTGTCTCTGGTCGTGTTTTCACGACAGCCGTTGTCTCCCTTATAATTCCTGAAAGTGGTTTGTTTGCAGACTTCGTTAAGCGCCCTA